>JAGMWU010000049.1:11371-111693 GCA_018697195.1 Certhia americana
TGGGGCTCAGGTAACAAATCCATCTGTCCAGGAAGGCTGCAGGAAGAAAAGGAGAGGCTGCCAGGGGCTCCAGCAGACTTTTCCCTCTTTTCCAGGCATGGTTCTCCCATCATTTTAGCTCTGCTGATGCCAAAGCTCCAGCTCAGAGAGCTGCAAAACTTCGAAAGCGCTCCTGCCCATCAGATGGAGCTGGCACTGCAGGGAAATCGTCTCCCAGGAAAAAGAACTCGGGATCTGGCCCTCCTCAAGACCAAGGACTGTGGGATTCTTTGAAAATGGAACCCTTAAAGAGAAAATTAATGAAACCCCTAAAGAAAAAAATAGTGGAACCCTCAACCCTCAGTGTTAAATGAAATCCTCCCCACTCACACTCTTGCTGGGTCAGTCCCACGCTGAGCCGTCCCAGGAACTCAGATCTCCATCACATCCATAGCTTGACAGTGGAAAAGCAAGAGCAGAGGTCAGGAGGAGGGTGTAGTACAGGGCAGTCTCCCTGAGCGAGGTTCCCGACCATCTCCGTATTCACTGGATCCCTGGCAAATTTTTGAAGCTGAGGCTGAAGAAAAATAAAAAGGGAAAATGATTCCAAAGGATCCTTCAATCCTGACAGTGACATGGGACAGTTTGAATCAACCTCGGGGTTTTTCACCTGAGTTTAAAACTATGCTGAGGTTTCTTTTTTTTTTTTGTTTCCAGGTAAACACTGGGACCCTGATCACGTCTGGGGTTGTTCCTCTCGCTGACTCCCTGCACAATTGCCTTTGTGAAACCAACCTCTGGGCAAGTCCCTCTCATCACATGATGGGTGAAATAATTGCAGAGACTCCAAATTAACTAGAGAAATATTCCAGGAATTTCAAGGACTGGGATTGAAGCACCTTGGCATAGTGGGAGATGTCCCTGCCCATGGCAAGGGGTGGGACGGGAGGGATCACCCTTAAATCCTTCTGACCCAGCCACTCTGGGGTTCTGATTTTGCTCAGGGAAGCGCAGTCACCTCCCAGGGTCTCCACCACTTACTGTTGGTTCATCCCCAAAAAGCTGCAGGTCCTCCAGAGTGGGGTGCTCCAGGAAGGATCCCAGATAAGTCCAGAACCAGGCAGTGGAATTCAGCCCGGGTATGACGTCGCTGTAGCATTTCTGGCTGGATTCTGCAATCAGACAGGTAAGAAAACAGACCCCATGGAAGTACAGCCTGGCACTGGAACAGCAAATCAGTGGGAATCGCTGGGGTGATTGTATTAAATATGGAGATCGATCTAATATCGATACCCACTGAGACGACAAAAAGCCTCTCTAACAGTTAAGTTTAGAAAAGTGTATGTTTTATTGACGGCGGGCAGCTGCGTGTGATAGCTCCCTATATACGCAACTGCAAAGATCACAGGTATTACAGAGCCTTTTATCCACAAGAATGTTGATACACAATACAAATTCCTATTCAGACCCTTGTCACCTCTCTTCTCCGGCTTCGTATCTAATTGACAAAAAGGCTGATTAAGCATGCTAGTTTTTTCTCCTGAAATGAGTCGGGGGTTCTTATGTGGGGATGGTCACCAAAAGGAAGAGTAAAAACCTAACAGTACACCCCCCCTTTTTTTTCCCCTCGTTCTAAACTTTAAACCTTTGATGATACGTGATAGATGACTTCCTGGAATGTCTTGTCCCAGGACTGTTTCTGGAGATAGAGGGTCTGCAATTGGTCTTGTGGTTTTTTTACCAGCCAAACTTACATAAACATAAGCTTGATAGCAATGAGACCAGTTCCTGGATTAGTTTATCTAAATCCAGCCTCTCGCTTATCTTTCTTGAATTTTAACTGGTTTCATCAAGCTTCTTTTTCCAGCAGCAATATCTTCAGAAGTGGGACGTTAGTGTCTCATTTCCCACTCTTCTTAAAATGAGTAAATTCCTTTACTCGTATACGAGAGCTTCCTCATTCTATCGAAGTCCGTACAGCTACGTGTCTCTCAAGATTAAGCATACGCCTTTGATAGTGATGTTAAGCTGCTACTCGTCGTAGCATCTTCCAATTCAACAATATTACACAGATAGCACCAAACTTATGCTAACTAAAATAAGCAACCCAACTATAGGGTGGTTAAGGTGTTCAGTATCATAGACCACCTAAAAAGCACATCTCCCCATGATGAGGACAGATGTTCCTCAAGCCTTTTAGAGACCCCTTTGATGGTCTCTGTGTCCTTTTCCCTCCATCTCTAATTTCTTTTAAGATTTCCCTCAATTTGTGATGTTTAATCCTAAGGGGACTATTGGATGTATTGTGTATAGTTAAAACAAAGGCTGTCACTAAACTAGTCACAGGGTTATAGGTGAAGTTGACCAATACCCACCAAGACTGAAGTTCCCTCTTCATATCAGAGGCATTGTCCCAAACAATTTTGCGAATTTCAGCAGGGAATGTTCCCTCTGCACCTTCCCTGATAACTGCAGCAGCCACTGACTGCATCCACAGATGTGCTTGAGTACATCCTAGGGCCAGTGAGGTGTTTTCACTAGCTGTGCCTAGCGCATTAATTATTACCTCATGATCTCGCTCCTCTGTGTTGCACACCCCTCTATTTTGAGTCTAAACTGAGGACATTTACTCAAGCATTTGTCACAGCATTCAGGACTGATACGGATGGGTTTCATGGGTGGGTGGTAAGCCTCGTGGAACCCATCCTGCACGAATGCATACTTACATCCCCAAACATTTCTTCCTTCCCACAAGCTTGCATTTGTGACTCTTAGCATCTTGTTTAAAACCTTACGAGAGTAAGGGTCATAAGCTCTTCCTTGGCACCAGTATATTCCAGTCACATTATACCTGCGTGGTATTGCATTCACTCTTGTTACAGCTAAGGTAATTACTACAATAGTTACAACCTTCCACATAATGTCCATAATAACTATTAGTCCATTTATTCGTTGTTCCGAGTGAGCTTCAGCTTCAGTTCCCTATCGCCTGGTGTGACCTTCCAAGTTCCCTCTGGGGCTTTCTTCACTCGGGAGTGATGGATCCAGGCCTTCTGTTCTTTGATCTTGATTGCAGTGAAGGTAGTGAGGAGCACCTGGAATGGTCCTTCCCACTGCGGTTCCAAGGTCTTTTCTGCAAAAGACTTAATGTACACATAATCCCCAGGTTGTACATCATGTACTGGCCCATCTAGTTCTCTGTTTTGAGCTCCAGCCACATATTTCTCAATTTCTCTAAGTTGTTTATTTAGGGCCACCATATATCTATGTAGGGTTTCTTCCCCTACTTGAATGGGTGTTGTTCCTTCTTGAACTGCATATGGCCTTCCATACAATATTTCAAAAGGGCTTAGCTTCTCTTTTGCCCTTGCTTTTGTCCGAATTCGTAATAATGCCAATGGAAGAGCCTGGGGCCAGGGCAAATTTGCTTCTTGCCCCAGTCTCACAATTTGTTATTTAATCAAATGGTTCATTTTTTCTACTTGGCCACTAGATTGAGGATGGTATGGGGTATGCAATTCCCATCCCCAGGTGGTGACTTATTTGCTGTACAATTTTTGAAATAAAGTGTGGCCCCCTATCTGAGGATATGGTGGTGGGAACTCCAAATCGTGGTATTATTTCTTGCAACAGTGCTTTGGTCACCTCTCAAGCCTTAGCTGTCCTAGCAGGAAAGGCTTCTGGCCATCCTGAAAAGGTATCAGTTAACACTAACAGGTAACGATACCCTCCCTTCCTGGGCAGTTCTGTAAAGTCAATTTGCCATTGTTGCCCAGGTCCACAGCCTTTCCCAATTTGTCCCACTTTAGGCTTTGGGGTATTTTTAGGATTAGTTTGGAGGCAAAGGCTACACTGACGAGTTACTTGTATCACTGTGCCCTGTAATTTCCTGGCCATGATTCTTTCTTTCAAATGATTATACAGGGCATCTATTCTCCAGTGTGTTTTCTCATGTTCCCTCTGTACTAATGACCATAACAAATAGGAGGGCACTACAAGTTTCCCTTCTTCTGTTACAGCCCATCCCTCCTGGTTATAACTTGCCTTCTCTACCTTGATAAGTTTCTTATCCTTTTTATTGTATAATGGCTTACCTTCAATAGAAATTTTTCCATCTGGAATTAATGCTGCCTCAATTGTCTCATCAGGTATCTCACCTTTTGCTGCTTCTTTTGCCTCCCTATCCGCCAGCATATTCCCTTCCTCCAATTCAGAGCTCACTTTTTGGTGCGCTTTGATGTGCATGATGGCTGTCTTTTCAGGTAATTGTACTGCATCCAATAGTCTCAGTATTTCTTGGGCATGCTTAATATTCTTCCCTTGTGAGTTTAACAGTCCTCTCTCCTTCCAAATGGCTCCGTGTGCATGAACTACACCAAATGCATACCTTGAGTCTGTGTAGATGTTAATTTTCTTTCCTTCTGCCAGCTCTAGGGCTCGAATTAAGGCAATTATTTCAGCCTTCTGTGCAGAGGTATTTGTTGGTAATGGTTTAGACTCTATTACCTCTCTGCTTGTGGTAACGGCATACCCAGCATGCCTCTTTCCACTGATGACATAGCTGCTCCCGTCAGTGAACCAGGTCTCAGCATCCTCAAGTGGGGTATCCTTCAGATCCGGGCAGCTGGAGTAGGTGGCTTCGATGGTCTCCAGGCAATCATGGATCACAGGTTCTCCCATACTTCCGCTGAGGAAGGAAGCTGGGTTCACAATGTTAGTTACCACAATCTCAACATCATCTTGTTCTACCAGTATAACCTGGTACTTCAGGAATCTCTGTGGGGAGAGCCAATGCCCCCCTTTCGCTTCTAGGACTGTAGACACTGTGTGGGACACTAGCACAGTCATCTTCTGGCCCAGGGTGAACTTGCGTGCCTCTTGGATGTTCACTGCCACTGCTGCAACAGCTCTGAGGCACCCTGGCCACCCTTTAGCTGCTGTATCCAGCTGTTTGGAGAGGTAGGCCACTGCCCTTCGGCACGGGCCAAGATTTTGTGCTATTATTCCTAAAGCAATTTCTTGCTTCTCGTGAGAAAACAAAAAGAACGGCTTACTCACATCTGGAAGTCCCAGGGCTGGTGCTGACATTAGAGCCTTCTTCAGCTGGTCAAAGGCTCGGCTTGCTTCTTTTGTCCATTGAAGATCTCTGCTCCCTTCTGTGATCAAGGCATACAGAGGTTTAACAAGCAATCCATAATTATAAATTCACAGTCTGCACCATCCTGTCATGCCTAGAAAGGTTCTCAGTTCTTTCACTGTCTGAGGCTTTGGGGTCTGGCAGATTGCCTCCTTGCGATCTTGCCCTAAGGTTCTTTGTCCAGCACTCACTTCATAGCCCAGGTAAATGACTGTCTGCTTTACCATCTGAGCCTTCTTTTGGGATACTCGATACCCCTGCAGGCCCAGAAAGTTTAGGAGGCTTACCGTCCAATCCAAGCATGTTTCTTGGGTCTGGGTGGCTATTAAGAGGTCATCCACATACTGGAGGAGCTGTCCTTCTCCTGGAGGAGCTTCCCAAGACTCCAAATCTTTTGCAAGCTGTTCCCCAAAGATAGTGGGAGAGTTCTTGTACCCCTGTGGCAATACGCACCATGTGAGCTGTGTTTTGCGTCCAGATTTAGGGCTTTCCCACTCGAATGCAAAAATTTTCTGGCTGGCTTCATGGATAGGTAGGCAAAAGAATGCATCCTTTAGATCTAAAACAGTGAACCAGGTTAATTCAGGTGTTAAATGGGTTAACAGGGTGTAAGGATTGGCAACTACTGGATACAAGTCCTCAGTTACCTTGTTAACAGCCCTAAATTCTTGTACACACCTGTATGACTCCTTCAGGCTTTGTCATGGCAAAATAGGGAGTATGAAATCAGACTGCACTCCTTTCGTAGTCACTAGTTTTCAAAAAAGTTTTCAATAAGCGGACTAATCCCTTCTCTATCTTCTTCTTTAGGGGGTATTGTTTAACCCTGACTGGCTATCCTCCTTCCTTGAGTTTAATCTGTACTGGTAGTGCATTCTTTGCCTTTCTTGGTATATCAGAAGCCCACACCCCAGGAAATACTTGATCCATTATTTTCCTAAAATTTCCCTCTTCATTTGCAACTTCAATTTCGTTAATTATCATCATTAAACTTAACAGTTCTATGTATTGTTGGTCTTTTACCTCCAAAATACTTTCCCGATTCTTAAATATTATTTTTGCCTCCAGCTGCTCTAGCAGATCTCTGCCCAAAAGTGCAGATGGGGCATTAGGCATGTATAAAAATTGGTGGATTCCCCACTGTTTTCTTAATTTATACTTCAATGGTTTGCAAAAATGAGCTCTTTCAGGTTGGCCAGTTGCCCCCTTTATCATAACATAATCATTGGTTATCGGTATTAGGGCCTTATTCAGAACTGAAAATGTTGCCCCTATATCCTGGTTACTAAAAACTCTCCAGGCCTCATCCAGTAAAGCTTCTAAATTCCGGTTGTTTGGACCCCGGATCTTCTGGAGCTTCCTCCTGATGTCTCCTGTAGACTGTCCTAAAAGTAAATTTATTAATTGCTGCATCCCTTCATCAGATGCAGGATCCAGGGGGGTGTGTCGGCGCATTGCGTCTTGCAGGTGATCTAGAAATTCCGAAGGTGTTTGAGACGGGCCCTGTTTGATAGCATATAAGGCTGACCAGTTTATGGTTTTGGGGACTGCTCTTTCCAGTCCTTTTACTATCACTTCCTGGTATCTCTTTAACCGTCTCAACCCCTCATCATTATTAGGATCCCAACCTGGGTCTTGAAGGGAAAATACCTCTTTAACATCTTTCTGTGTTGTTCGACAATCATCCTCAGCCAGATCCTTAGCTACTTTTAAAACAAATTGCTTCTCAGTTTCTGTTAAAGCATCAAGCAATAGTTGGACGTCTGCCCAATCAGGTAATGTTGCCTAATCATAAACTTCATCTTCTTAGCAACCCCTATTGGGTTATTTCGATACCCTTTAGCACCCTTTTCCCAAATTTCAAAATCAATTGAGGAGAAAGGAACCTTAATCAGTTTTGTTTCTCTATCAGAAGTCATTGCTTGTCTTAGAGGTGCTTGAATGACTTCTTTGATTTGTTTTCGGGTCTTTGATGCTATGGGTCCTTTTGGGGGAAGTTTGGGAACTGGTGGGGGAGGTTCAGGTTCATCCCACTCACTGTCACTGCTAGGCAGTGGTGGATAGGTGGGGGAGGTTGGAGTTAATGATGATTCTGAATCTGAATCCCCCACCACCCTCCTTCTTTTCTGCCTTTTAGGGGGTGGGTTTAGTATGTCTTGTGTTTCTTGTTCCAGAGCCTCTGCTTGGTACACCTTATTGGGATGTGTGCACCTCTGATTTATTGAGCAAGTACTACAACACAGTTTGGGCTTTCCTTTAGTGACTTTATTGTCCTTTTCAAGGGCCAATACTAAAGGATCAGATGGTGGCCTCATTCCACAATCCCTTTGCCACTCAGGGTGATCCCAAAGAGTAAAGAACATATCAGCATAAGCTACTTCCTGCCACTTCTGTTCACGGCGTAGGAAGAGCATTAGCTGTAATAATGTCTGATAGTCCAGTGTGCCACTTACTGGCCACTTTACACCCTCATCAAGCTTATATAAAGGCCACCACTGTGTACAAAACTTAACCAGCTCCCTCTTGGTTTCTGTACCACCATAGCCCACCAATTCTTTCCAGTGTGTTAAAATACATCCTAGAGGACTCCTTTTAGGAATCTCTTGACTTTCACCTGCTCCCATCCTTAATATTTCTCTGGTACAACAATATATTGGGTACTCTTGTTCTACCCTAAAGATTTCCACTGGCTTCCCTATGCCTTCTTCTCCTGGGCATATACTTTTTATGAAAATAACCCAGGGTTTACACACACTACTGGAGGGGAAAACCTTTTTTAATAACACAGTCAAAGAAATTGACAACACACACTTGTCCCCTCTTCGTTGCTTAAATTGCTGATTACAAATCGTTATCAAACAAAAGACCCCTGCTATACCCTGTACTGGTTGTTGCAGCTAAAATGTGCTCAGAAACTGCAGCAAGCATACAGTTAAAAACCCAACACAGTTCCTGTCTACAGGTGGGGACTTTGCAAAATGCCAACCGGGTCTCGGCCAGATACTAACAACCCTAAACACACTCAGCTAAAGGTTTTAATAAAATGTTTCCATACGTCAAAGGACTCAAATGGGGATACAGCACAGATCCCTCTGCAAGAGGGAAGCGGGGCCACCCCGGCCCCACACTGTCCTGCACTCTCCTTGCGAGCAGGGATCACCAATTCTTAATTAAAATACCACTCCACACACTGGCAATCTCAAGACCTCACAAACAATTAAGTGTGTTCCTTCACGGTCGAGACACGCTCCGCCCCTCCACAATCAAAACCTTTTGGGAGGGTCGGAGAGGGGCTGGAAAAAACAGAACTCCACAGTCTGGGACTACAAAACCTGAATCCTTCCGCCGGTTACTAAGGCGATACCGGGTGTAATTTCAAACCTTTTACGCCACTCGTCCTTTTACACACAAAATAAACAGTTTATTCATCCACAGCTGTTTTTACTTCAACAATACACTGGTTAGAATTCCGCTGCCAGCCATACGAACAAAACCCACACACAGCACACACTGCAAAACATGGTGCAAGCACTCCCAATTGGCCAAACACACAGAAATCCCTCTGCTGATGAGGCGGGGGGGTTTAAAATTCTTTCACAGCTTTAAACAGGCACAAAACTTAAAAACACTTGCCACACGCTAATGACATACTCCAAAAGCACACAAATCAAGGCGCCTACAATGCAAATCCACACAGACCACAACACATACGGCACACTAATAATTTCACTGCTCGAACATACGATTGCAGCCGATGTGCCGGACCCCAATCACTGTTTCCTGCGACCCGGTCTGGGACCGCTCGTGACCCAGGATTCACGAACCACAATCCCTGAGCCGCTTTTAAACCACAACCGAACTGGAGCCTCAACTGCTCCCGAACAACGACAATAACCAGACCACAACTGAACTGGAGCCACAACTGCTCCCGAACAACGACAATACAAAAAGGAACAGTGGAGCAACATGCTCCGGAACAAGGACCATAAGGACCACATCTGCGGACGCTTCTGACCCCACCCGGGACACTTGAAGCTGGTGCGTACCAGCTCTTACCAAAAACAACAAAGAACCATCAATACCAGACTCCGCGGAGACTACCAAACCAATTAGGCCTCTGCTTTGCATAAGACGTCTCTTTATGTCTTACAAGCTGCCTGTATTCAAAGGTACCTTTCCCAAATATTTAATAAACATACCTTTTTGTCTGTAGCTTTGGCTGATCCTGGTCTCTCCCTGGGGTGTCAACGGGGACGCAGGAGCCCTCTTCCCAGAAAATTCTGGGTGGGTGCCCAGAGGGTCCCAGACCCCGATGGCCCCTCAGCTAGAGAGCAGTCTCCTGCCTGGCTCGCCAAATGATTTATTAAAATATGGATATCGATCTAATATCGATACCCAACTGTGACAGACAGAAGACTCTCTAACAGTTAAGTTAGAAAGTGTATGTTTATTGACGGCCGGGCAGCTGCGTGGGATAGCTCCCTAATACGCACTGCAAAGATCACAGGTAATTACAGAGCCTTTTATCCACAAGAATGTTGAATACACAAAATACAAATGCATATTCATACCCTTGTCACCTCCTCTTCTCCGCTTGGTATGCTAATTGACAAAAAGGCTATTAAGCATGCGTAGTTTGTTTTCTGAAATGAGTCGGGGTCTTATGTGGGGAGTGGTCACTAAAAGGAGGAAGTAAAACTAGTCTTCCTCGTTCTAAACTTTTAACCTTTGATGGATATGTGATAAATGACTCCTTGGAATTTCTTGTTCCTAGGACTGTTTCTGGAGATAGAGGGTCTGCAATCATCTTGTGTTTTTACAAGTCCAACTTACACAAACATAAACTTGACAGGCAATGAGTTGTTAGCTCCGGGATTAGCTTATCTAAATCCAGTCTCTCTCTTATCTATCCTCTAAATTTTAACTGATTTCAGCAAAGCTTCTTTTTCCTAGCAGCAATATCTTCAAAATTAGTCTTTCAGTGCGGCATGGCAGCAGCAGTGGGGGACCCGCACCACTAAGAAGACCAGGTGGAGGGGAGCAACAAGATGTCATTGGCACCCTTGGATGGGTGATATGCTTCCACCTAACCCCTATCACTTTCTCCTTGTCCCCCCAACCCCCCACGCACACTTCTTTCTTCTTTCTTTCATTTTTTTTCTTTCTTTTGCTTTGTCTCTTTTATTATTAAAAAAAAAAAAAATATCAATTTTTTGACATCAACATCTAACCTCGCTTGGTTTTAATCACATTTTTTGGCTATATTTTGAACCTTCAAAGTTCTTTCTGTTTTATACACAGAGACTTAATTTTTTTTTCTCTTCTGGGTTTAAACTGGATCATAACAGGTGGCTTCTCTGAGAAGCTGCTGGAATCTTCCACCATGTCCGGCAGAGCAAATCCCTTATTGCTCTGTAGATGGATATGCTGCTGGCCAAAGCTGGGCCAATTGGAGAGGTTGGTAATGCCTCTGTGATAACATATTTAAGAAGAAAATCAAAACAAAGTGTGGGCACAGTTTTTTCTACCCAGAGAAGAGAAGGAGGTGAGAACATGTGAGGGAAACAACATGGAGACACCAAGGTCAGTGAAGAAGGAGGGGGAGGAGATGTTCTTGGTGCCAGAGCCAAGATTCCGCTGCAGGCCCGTGGTGAGGACTATGGTGAAGCAGCTGTTCCCCTGCAGCCCATGGGGATCCACAGGGGATGCAGAGATCCACCCACAGCCTGTGGGGGACATGATCACGCCAGAGCGGGTGCCTGGAGGAGGATGTGATCCAGTGGGATGTGACAGATACAGCTGGTCTGTAAGCTGCACAGATAAAATTTGCCATAACAGATACCAACTCAACTAACCTAGTTCGAGAAAGAGTAGAAGTAAACAAGTTCCCGGGTAAAACAATGGTAAATTGGATTCAAACTCAAACTGGGGACTCCAGCTAATCCCATTCAATCCTGAATGCAGATATCTAATTGGCCAGTGAGCTGGGTGGTGTTGGGACCTCGACCAATCGGGTGTTCAAGCGCAGGAATGTTGAAGCCCTTTGTTGGGGGTTGGGTTGCTTTTTTATAGAATTTTTTCCCAGAAGTTGCTAGGAAGCTGATTGCTGGGTGCTCGAGAGTACTCATGGGTGCTTGAGAAAAACAAAGGAAGCCGCTAAGTCAGAGACAGGGTGGCACCCAGATTTCACTTGCTATGGGGAGTTTTTGCTCTCAGAGGGAACTGCCAGGACTGCTTGGCTCTGGACTGCAGCGAGATCTCACCAGGCCCTCATCTGAAGCTCAGCTCAGAGTGACCCATCACCATCTCTTCGTGTGTCCCCCAGGATTTCAGAACCTGTTCTCTCCCTGCCCTGCTGAGAGCTGCTGCACCGTTGCCCTGCACCTGCTGCTTCTTCAGTTTTGCTCAGGGTTTCCCCACACTGTGCTCTACACACCGTGCCTAGCCGGGACGTTTTCTACAGCTCCAGCTACTGTCGCCGAGCCTCGGATACATCTTGGCCCCCGGAACTGCTGCTCACTCCAGTAGCTTGTGACGGTACTGAACGGGAGAAGGCACCAGAGGAAAACTGCGACTGGGTTGTTGTTTTTTTTTTCTCTCTAGTTCTGTTTGTTGTTAACACTATAGTTATTGTTGTTAATTTATCTTGTTAGACACACTAGTAAAGAAGTGTTTTTCCTACCCTCATATCTTTGCCTGAGACTCCTTTAATTTTAGAATTATAACAAGTCCAAGGGAGGCTTCTGTTTTTGTTTCCTTAGCAGACACCTCTGTCTTCCAAACTAAGACACCCCTATAAAAGAGGGCATCCATCAATGAATGTTGGCTGTTGTCACATGAATTTGGTGTGTTCAGTTGTATGCCTGTATCCAAAACTGCAATTAGGAGACCTGGTGGAGAGTGAGGACCCCTGCTTCCAGGCTGGAGCAGCCTGTCCTTGGAGGACTGCACCCTGTGGAAGATTGACCCATGGCACAGCAGTTTTGGGAGGACTCTTTGCCCGTGGGAGGGGCTCACATTGTAGTGGTTTTGGGAGGACTGCTGCTTGTGAGAGTGGACCCATGCTGGAGAAGTTCACAGAGAACTGTCTCCCATGGGAGGGACCCCACAGTGTAGCAGGGGAAGGACTCCTCTCCCTGAGCAGCAGATGAAAACTTCAGGTGATGAACTGACCAAAGCCCCCACGTCCTGTCTCCCTGCACTGTTGGTGGGAAAGAGGAAGGGGCTGGGGGAAGAAAAGGCAGTTTTAAGAGCTTATATTATTTCTCACTATTGTAATAGGCATATACTCAAGTTTGTTAATCAAATCTTAACTAACTGTGTACACCTGGCCAAGGCTTTGCAGGGGAGGGAGAAAAAGCCGCCAGCCGCCTGAATTAACAAAGGTACTTTGAGCAAGATAAAACATCATGCATCCTGCCTGCAGAAAATGTAAAAGTTTTTTTTGGTGTATTCGCATAAGCCAGCGGGGAGTAAAAAAAAAGATTAAGAGAGGAGCATTATGTGCCCCCTCCCTACGACCACCAGAAGACAGGAAGATGACCCTTAACAAGAAGAGTCACAGATACCAGGAGAAGAAGAGTATAAAAACCAAAGACTGAACTGGGGAGGTGGCACGTGCCTTTTGGAGGGAACAGGAGATTCCCAGGCCGCCCCAGCGCTGTTTTGCTTATTGCCGCTTGCATAATAAAATAATTTTCTTAATTGGCTTGAATCTGTCGGATTGAATTAGGCAGCTAAGTAATATATGGTGCCGTGACTCAGATAAAGGAAATTTGGCCTGAGACCCTTGACAGGAGAGGCGCCCTGCTGTATAAGTGGCTCTTATCAAGGTGTTTCTACGCCAAGCCCTTTACCGACGAACTTTAAATTTGGCAATAAGCAAATAAAACCAGTAACCCCATAATCTTTGCGCACAAAGTCCGGACGAAGACGCAAGAAGCGTGAGTATAGGCCGGTTATCCGTTCGGTTGGGGTTGGGTTATCCCGAAGTGTGCCTGTGTGAGACGCCTGGGAAGGACGAAGTGAGTGCGGACCCTCAGTAGTGCGATTCCCAAAAACCTGTGAGGGATTAAGCCACGAACGAGGGGAAACGTGTGTGTGTGTGTGTGTGTGTGTGTAAGAAGGTGCTTCGGAAGATAGGACAGAAGAAAAGCAAGCCCTCTGATCCCATGGGTGGTTCTGAAGATACCACCAGACAGTCCATTAGGGCTAAATGATCAAATCTTGGAATGAATACTCTTCTAAGTGGGGAGAGAGCAAATTAAAAAAAAAACCAAAAAAACATTACTGTATAGAAGTAAGAAGTAAAAAACAAATCAGAGGTAACCACCTTTACTGGACAGTTTTTAAGGCTTTTGAAAATTGAATATGCCAGGCTCTAAATATATATATAAATTCGAAAAATCCAATTAGTCTGGATAAAAGCAAATATGTTTCTTTGTAGATAAAATTGAGAGCTAGAATTTTGGGTTTTTTTATTTCCACTCAAAGAAAAAAAGTGCATGGGGGATATAGTGACGGGCAACAATAGCAGCTCAGGAGGTCTGGGGGTCTCAGAATATTAAGCAGACCCAGGGGAGACATCAGAGCTGCATCAGGACCCAGGGGAGACTGAGGATGCGTGGACACAGAGCGGGGGGGGGGGAAGTTTTGTTTTGGTTTTGGTTGGTTTTTTTTTTTTCTCGTCCCACGGCCACGGCAGAGACTCGGGGAAAAGCAGAGAATTGTTCACCTCAGGAGTGGCCAGTAGTATAGAACCAGGAGGGACAAATTTAAGCAGAAACCTGAATGGAGTGAACCAAACAGAACCGGAGTAATGTGAAAAGATCACGGGCAAGACAAAAGTATCCTGAGAAGCACCACCATGGCGTAGTTGCCAAGGCAAGCGCAGAGATGTGAGACATTAAGCGAAAACTGGAAAAGATAGAGAGTTAGCCAAATCGAGGATTAAATTAATTGTTAAAAGAAACTCAGAAAGTGTATGTTAGAAGAAGATGAGTCAAAATAAGAAGCAAGCTAAAATGCTGGTAGTGGCAGTCAGAGAGAAGGGCAGGGGACATTAGCTTGTTGTTGCTGTAGAAAGGAAGGTCATATAAAGAAGAATTGTAGAAGGAGACTGTTGAACGAGAAAATGTTTAAAGAAAACCAAAATGTCAGAGGCACTATTTGCTAGAGACCCAAGAAAGAACAAAGCCCTTGGTAAAATGAAAAGTGGGTCCCTAGTAACAAAAAAACGAGTTTTTAGTAGACTTGAGAGCAGGAAAATCTACTGTTCAGAAATTACCCCAAGGTTGTAAGTCTTCTAAAACGATTCAAGTCATTAGGGCAAAAGGAGAATCCTTTAAAGTCCCAGTAATAAAAGATGCAATAATCAAACCCCCCACTAAATTCAGAATAAGAAGTTAAATATTGAACCTTTTATAGTAACTATTAAAAACCCAGAAATACCCATTAAGATAAAACAGTACCCACTGCCTTTGAAGGAAAAACAGGGCTTGAAGCCCAAAATACAGAGGCAGGTTAAACAATTACTAAGCCTATTGGAATACTGCAAACAATGGATTGAATAACAGAGTATCCAAAGAAAGCCTGTTAAAGTAGTCAAAAAAAAATAATGAACAAATAGAAATTTTAAAAACTGATTTGCTAAATGCTCTTGTTTTAAGTTTACCAGATGTTAAGAAACCATTTTTCCTATTTATTAATATTGATAAAAACACTGCATTCAGATTATTAGCATAAGAATGGGCAAGAAAGAAGAAACCCATAGAATCAAAACTCTTAAACACATAAGATTCTGTTATTATAATTTCAAATGTTAAAGCAATATTTTTGTTAATCCTTTGTATTTTTTTCTCACTCATAATATCTCCTAATATTTTGAAGAAAAAATACAAACAAGAAACTGTAAAAAAAACCAATTACTTAAGTCAAAGTACTAGTCATTAGTTTAGTCATTAGACAAACTTACACTTTATATTTTTATTTACAAAATGGCATAGTACTTTCCAGACTATACAGTACTAAAGTTATCACTATTAGTATATATTATACTGGAGTACAGTTACATATCGCTTGTTTTCCACAAGAAATATTTTATATAACTTATCTGAAAAAAAAAAAAGTTTGTTTGTTTGTTTGCTTGCTTTTTCATGTAAGGTCAAAACTTTTAGTCAGGCAATCGTATTTTAATTGAAAGAATTATTGTGTCCTCATGCTAGTTTGTTACACCAACTCATGCTGATATAAGTTTATACATTATACGTACAAATATGCCATGAAAATATATCCTCAATTAACCCATGACATGTTAAACCCCATCTAGCCATACTGGTAGAATATTTTACCTCCTGGACTTAGTTGTAATTAAAAACAAGGTAGTAATATTGGAATAGAAAATGGCTGTTTTAATATTTAAATGCACAATGTTCTATAATACATTGCTCTGTGGGACATTAATGTCTTTTAAACTTTTAATAGCCTAATATTTTTAACTGTAATATGTTCCTAGTTCTGTTTATAGCCTTTGCACCACTACTCTGACCATGAAAATTATTTGCTAGGTCCTCCTGTAATCTTTCTCAAGAACATGTCTGCTTGTAAGTGTGAAATTCAAAAGGTAGACTTTAGTGATAGTTTTTATTAGCTGATAATTTCCTTTGAGTCCATTTCTAGTATTCCTGTTAAATTTTCTGTTTATTTACACTTTGGCTACACTAAAGTTTCTTTAATTTGTAAAATACATTTTAAAAAGACAAAGAGTAAGATCCTAATACACCAAATCATAAGATTTACTCAGAAATGTCATTTTTCTGTCACCCCCTTATTAGTTGCTGGCAAATGAAATGTTATTCTGGAATTTCCTAAGAAAAAGGGTCAGGAAATCGTCCTCTACAGACTAAACTAGGACTTCCATATAGTTCCCCCCCCAGTTCTGCCCCCATTTCATATGGGCAGAAGAGTTGTGCTGTTGGTATAAGCAACTTAATGCCTGATGCAGGTATAAAAGGTGTGTGATCTAAATAGAACAGAAGTGAAGTCTTTCTCTAACAGAACTTGTACCAAAAGGAAAAGATATTTTAAAGCTTCAGAAATGTTTGTTTCCCTTCTTCCTTTGAGTGAGGAGGAGAATTTCTATCAAGAAAATTCAAATAAATCAATTAAATATGTTTAAGTTTAAAACAGTCTGCCTGTAGTTACAGCACATGTTTTAGCAGCTAAATACCTTTAAGTTTTACAAAAGTGCAGCATGCAGCTTCATCTGTTTACTTCCACTCCTTTGTGTATTTTGATAAACAGGGGGACTAAGTTTAATAAGCAGTCAAGAAGCATGTAGTAACAGAACAGTGTGGTATAAGAAAATTATAAATTTCTTTTGAAGGGTTACAGGAATCTATTATATGCTTATTATAAATAATAAAACACAACCCCGTACTAATGTAAAAATTTCCTCTTTAAAATATTGTATAAAATGCCCTATGAACTAAGGATTCCTCGAAATCATCCTCGAGTTGAAAACAACTTAAACAATGTTTAACCCAGCTCATGACTAAGAGAAAACAAAGGACTAGTAGTAAAAAAGCCTCCGTTAAACATTGCAATACACAATATACAACCTAGAGATAAAGTTCTAATTAAATCATAGAACAAATCCTCATTAACCCCTCACTGGGAAGGGCCTTGTCTTGTTTTACTCACTACAAAAACTGCTATTCAAACGGCAGAATGAAGATAGACGCACACCAGCCAGTAAAAAGACCAATCTCTAAAAAACAGTGGGAGAGCTTTAGAAATCCAGAGACTTTAAAGCTAAAGATGCATAAGAAAAAGGATTAATGAGCTGGATTAAGACTATATTTTGCCTGAGAGAGAATTGTATTTGTTATCCATTCGTTTGTGTAAAATGTAACTTGTGTAAAGAAAACTAGTGAGAACATTGTAGTTATGAGTATACTCCACCTGATTATTGCAGACAATGTTATCAAAGAAAAAGAAAATTAACTGAACAGGCCTTGAGATTACTAGTGGCCACTGGGCGAGTAATCCTGTAGACCCAGCCCTAGTGAGATATTTTTGCACTCGGTATTAATCCGGAAAAGAGTTGTGTACATCCAAACGAACCCTGAAAATCAAACCCCAAAATTTTACACATAATTTGCAGAACCACAGTGCCTAAAATTCCTTGTATAACACGTCAAGTAAAAACTAAAAGCTGGGAGGCCTATAAGGAGCGAAATAAACAAAAAGAGCACTCTCCTGAAGAATACGTTTGCTGCCGAAAAAATAATACACCTCGCTGCACTAAGCAAAAGTGTAAACGGAAGAGGCAAAGATGTAAAAAAGTGAAGGCTAGAAAAAAAACGCTCAAGAGAGCTGTATAAGCAGCATTACTTGCCCCTGAGGACCCAGGCTTTATTACTTAAAGTGAAAAAGAAAAAGCACAAAAAGCACAACCAAATTACATAAATTAGAAAAAAAAGCTTTAATTAAAAACAAGAACCCACCAGTTCTCTCCAGTATTAAGTATTTATTTGTTTTAATTTGTGTAAATTTGGTACAAGCAGAAGATAACCTCCACCAACTATTTAAGTGGTCCTTAATTCAGTGGAAAAATCAAAGTACAGTTCAAACCATTATTACCCCTGGAGCACCCAGATTTACACCTGCTTTGTGTCAAATAGTGCCTATGGAGTTCTACTTAAACCAAAAAGGATTTTATTTCTGCCCAAGCTCTGACCCTGCGTGAAGATATTGTAATAGCCCTAGACAATATTATTGTACATATTAGAGTTGTGAAACTATTGCATCACACTAGGATCCAAGAGCAAGACTTAATAAATTCCTTAAAATAAGATAAAAGCCTAGTAAATACACTCTCCCTAAGAAAAATCCTAGTGGTGGTATAGTTTTGGCTCACCGTAGAAGAATAACAACTCAACCTTCCTATGGAGACTGCCAATTTATATATGTAAACGTATCTCAACCAACAGATCCTGGTTAGATAACTGGAAAAACATAAGGTATGGGATACTAGGACCCAAAAACTGATAGAGAAGAATTAATGTTAATTAAAAGAAAAGTAGGAGTGCCTGAGCCTCAAGCAGTAAGACCTAATCCAGTAGTAAATTTTCCAAACAATTAATTCAAAAAAGAAAAAATAAAACACCAACCTATCAAGTATTAAATTCAACTAACCCGAATGTAATGCAGCATCGTTAGTTAGTGCATTAAAAAAAATCACTGAAGTCGTTATCAAAAGTAGTACTGCAAAATCAAAGAGAGTTAAATGTCATGTTTCTACAACAAAGAGAATTATGTGCTGCGCTAAAAAACATTGTTGTACCATTCTCCTTGGCTTGCCACCGTGTTGTCTACTCTTGCAAGACCTTTAATTTTAGTTATTCTAGTGCTAACCTTTAGACCATGTATATTAATAAAGTCCATCGCCATAATGAAGAGTAAAACTAAAAAAAGCTGAACATTTATGCTAATAAGCCCCAATAGAGCCTATTTAAAAAGATGAAAAATTAAAGTAAAGCTATGCTAGCTCCAAGATTTGATAAACAAATGAGTGTCTGGTTTGGGAAAGGACAGGGGGGTCGCTAGGAACCAAAAAAAAAAAAAGAAAACTTCCTTGGGGTTGTTAAATTCCAGAATGGAAGGGGGTATCAGGCAACGATTAAGGAGGGTAGGGAATAACAGTTCTTACTAGTTAGTCTAACAAGGTAAAAAAAACTTAAACAATAATAACTACAAATTGACAACAACGAATTATGAAAGGAAAAAATACACGGAAAAAAAAAATCCAAAACACAAAGCAGTCGCAGTTTTTCATCTGGTACACCCCCCCCCCATCAGAGAGTACGTCAAAGTAGTAGGGCTAGCGCCAGATTGAGGAGGATGAGATGTTCCGAGGGTTCACAGGGTCTGGAGCTGTTGGAAAAAGTGCCGGCTTCAGGGGCTGCAGAGACACGGGGAGACTCGAGCAGAAGAAGTGAAGAACCGTGGGTGCAGGGACAGGAGGAAACGAGTTCCCAAATCCAGGGGACACACGAAAGAGAGAGAGACGGGGTCTCGACGGTGTGAGTTTCCAGGTGAGGGATGGTGAGAGCTTCTGCCCTCGCTGAGTCGAGCAGCCTGGCAGTTCCCCCAGAGCAGAAAACTGCCCCGAGCACAAAGTGAAATCAATGGTCTTGGGTAGCTCTTCTTTTGTTTGACCCTGAGCACCATAATACCGAAAAGCACCCAGCCATTAGCCTTCTTAGCAAACTTCTGGGAAAAAATTCCATAAGAAAATCACCCAACCCACAACAATGAGCATGAGGAAGAGAGGGAAATTGTAATAGGATATACTCAAGTTTGTTAATCAAATCTTAACTAACGGTGTACACTAGCCAAGGCTTTGCAGGGGGGAGGGGATGAAAAGCCGCCAGCTGCCTAAATCAACAAAAGTACTTTGAGCAAGATAAAACATCATGCATCCTGTCTGCAGAAAATGTAAAAGTTTTTTCTTGTGTATTCGCATAAGCCAGCAAGGAGTAAAACAAAAGATTAAGAGAGGAGCATTATGCGCCCCCTCCCCACGACCACCAGAAGACAGGAAGATGACCCTTAACAAGAAGAATCACAGATACCAGAAAAAGAAGAGTATAAAAACCAAAGACTGAACTGGAGAAGTGGCATGTGCCTTTTAGAGAGAACAAGAAATTCCCGAGCCGCCCCAGCACTGTTTTGCTTATTGCCGCTTGCATAATAAAATAATTTTTTTAATTAGCTTAATTCTGTCAGATTGAATTAAACAGCTAACTTATAACAATTATCATCTTCTGATTTTGTTAGTACTAAATTCACTTTATAACTCTGAGTCTGTTTTTCCCTTGGAGTGTTTTTTTCCCAATCCTTATCTCAATTCATGAACCCTTCATTAATTTTTTTTCCTCTCCTCTGCCCAGATGTGGCAGGGGAGGGTGAGTGAGCAGCTTTTGTGGATGCCTGGCATTTGGCCAGTGTCAAACCATGAAACCTACTTTTCAAAATAGCTAGACAGTGTTAGCTAAGGGTGGCCTGGGTGTTTGAAAGCTGTGGTGGCTACTGTCATCCTGATACAGGAAGCTTGTAAATTCACCCTTGGGCAGTACAGTCATGTATGCACCCCACACAGTGATAACTGTACTTGAACAAAAGGGGGAACACTGGCTATCCCCTATCAGAATGCTCAAATATCAATCTGTGTTGTTGGAACAGGATGATGTTACCCTAAAAACAACATTGGTTGTTAACCCTACAATGTTTTTGTCAGCTACATTAATTATGTGCCTGAGCATGACTGTTAACTTACAAAAGAAGAGGCCTATTCCAGCAGACCAGACCTGAATAACGTGCCTCTAGAAAATCCAGATTGGGAACTGTATACTGATGGAAGCAGCTTCATGAGAAATGGTAAGCAAATGACAGTTTACGCAGTGG
This sequence comes from Certhia americana, assembly GCA_018697195.1. NCBI lineage: Eukaryota > Metazoa > Chordata > Aves > Passeriformes > Certhiidae > Certhia > Certhia americana. Next base: position 31,956 of record JAGMWU010000049.1, read on the forward strand.
CCACCACAGATAAGGTGATCAAAGTGAAGGCCTTGCCATCAGATATATCATCACAGAAATCTGAACTCATTGCACTGACAAGTGCTCTAGAACTGAGTGAGGGAAAGGTGAACATATGGACTGACTCCAAATATGCCTTTAGTGTTGTCCATGCCCATGGAGCCATTTGTAGGGAGAGGGGGCTACTAATTGCTCAAGGTAATGAAATTAAGCATGCTGAACAGATCCACTCCTGCAGCGTACTTAGAAACCTACAGAGATAGCTACTATGCGTTGCAAAGGTCATCAAAAAGGGAAAACACCTTCCAAACTGGGAAATTGCTTTGCTGACAAAACAGCAGAAGGGGTTGTAGAAAAAGCATTCTTGCAGTGGTACCACAGAAAGAAATAATTTGTTAGTTTACCCCAAGATACCATCATAGACCACAAGCTAATTAGGTTTCTTAAGGCTGAGGTTAAAGAAAGTGGGTGGGCTGTCACCCCAGGGGAACAGGTTGTAGTTCCACCCCTGCTCCTTAGACAAATAGCACAGCAAGAGCATGAAAGTACCCACTGAGGAAGAAAAAATCTTTTAAAATATCTGAGGAAGGTAGTGATATGGAGAGGAATGACTGATATTGTACAACCTATAACAAGCAAGTGTGAAATCTGTTGTAGAAACAACTGTGACATGAGCAAAAGAGTTGTGTTTGGGGATAACGAAAGCAGGAGACCTCCCTGGAGATTACTGGCAAATAGATTTTGCTGAGATGCCATGTAAAGAGGGATACAGGTATGTATTGGTATTGGTTGACACCTTCAGTGGATGGCCTGAGCACCAACACAGAAAAGGAGGGGGTGGAAGTTTTGCTCAATCATATAATTCCAAGGTTTGGGGTTGTCATCAAATAGGGGACCGCATTTTATTGCAACAGTGGTCAGAGAAGTTAGCAGGATTCTGGGAATTACTTGGGACCGGCACACACCATACAGGCCCCAAGCAAGTGGCAAAGTTGAATGTATGAATGGAACCCTTAAAACCCAGATTACTAAGATCTGTCAAGAAACATCCATGACATGGGTTCAGGACTTGCTTATAGCTTTACTGAGAATCCACACACAACCAAGGCAGAGAGACAACATAAGTCCCTATGAAATATTATAGATTCCACATGTCCTGGGAGAAATTCATATGAGGGGTAGAAATGATTTACAGAAGTACTTAATGGCTTTAGGTTCCACTTTGCAGAAGATCCAGATATTCGTTGTGTTATCCAGGCCGATAGAACTGGACTCACCTGCTCATCCGTTCCAGCCTGGAGACTGGGTCTATGTTAAATGGTGGGACAGTGATCCCTTGCAAGCTAAGTGGAAGGGACCATTCAAAGTTTTGCTGACCACCCTTACTGCAGTCAAGGTTGCTGGCAAGGGACTGTGGATCCACTACTCCAGAGTCAAGAAGGCATCTGTTCCTGAAACCATCAGGCAGAGACTGATGCAAGTCAGGATGATGTGGTTTAAACTGTTCTTTTTGTGTCTTTTATCTTCACAATTGGTAACCATGACTCAGGGTTGGCCCCACAATTTGCATGGGACTTTAGTCCAAAATGTATCCAAAGCTCTTAATAAGAACAATTGCTAGATTTGTACTCAATTGCCACTTATAGATGGGAGTAGTACATGGACACTAATTGGTGTTTTAATGAAAGGGAACTGTACCGAAAGGTGGAAACAAATCAATAAGACCCTTCTGCCTCTACCCCTTAGCAGCCTAATAGATCATGGGAATGATACAGTTCCCTGCGCAATTGTAAATGCCACAGGAAAGGCCATTCTTCCTTCATATTGCCATAAGACCAAATTAATGAAAAAAATAAGCCCAAGATCTGTGAGAAAGATGGAATTGACATCATGGACACTAGCTCTACCACACGGGACAGGGTGATATTTGATATGTTACAATAAGGCCATGTGTCATGTGTTTAGTTCAATTTCCCAGCCAATGCACCAAAGTTATCATGGTTTCAATTCGAAACCAGGCAGAAACACCAATTTCTGTTATAGTTTTAGTTTGCCAATTTGAAATTTCTCAATCAGAGCAAAGCAGGCTTAAGCTTAAAAGAAAAAAAACTTTATTAACTAACACTAAGGGGAGAAAGAAAAAAAAAGACAAGAATCAGAATTAAACTTTCAGAACACTTCTCCTCCCCCCCACCAACTATTCACTTTCTTACTCCAATATAAAAAGACACAACTTGGGATTCTCAGTCAGTTGTTACTTTTAAAATAATAATTTCTCAATTCATCAAGGAGAAAGGAGTCTCTCTTGAATACCATAGAGATTTTCCACAAGATACCAGTTCTCTTGTTCTCACACTTCACAAATGGTCCACCTGGGAGAAGAAATGCTGCCATTGTGAAGCCCCTCTGTTGTGGGTCTTGTTCGTTTTCCAGCCAATGCACCAATTTTGTCATGGTTTCAGTTTGAAACCAGGCAGAAACACCAATTGCATATCTCAGTTTTGATTTGCCAATTCGAAATTTCCCAATCAAGACCAAAACAGGCTTAAACTTAAAAATAATAGAACTTTATTAACTAACACTAAAAGAGAAAAAGGATCAGAATGAAACCTTCAAAACACTTCTCCTTCCCCCACCAACTATTCACTTTTTTACTCCAATGTAAAAAGACAAAACTTGGAATTTTCAGTCAGCTATCACCCTTAAAATAATCATTTCTCAATTCATCAAGGAGAAAGGAGTCTCTCTTGGGTACCACAGAGATTTTCCACAAGATACCAATTCTCTTGTTTCCACACTCCACAATTGGCCCGCCCGGGGAAGAAATGCTGCCATTGTGAAGTCCCTCCCATGAAACAGCCTGCCACAGCAGCTCATGGGCCATATCAGTTTGTTAGGGTACAGTTTAAGGATGCTTCTTCTAGTATAAAATAAAAGTTCTCTTCATCTCAAGGAACAGACGTCATCTTCCTTCAATGGGCAAGGCTTCATTTCTCACTTCTTTGGTCTTTTTCTGTTTAATTTTCTCCAGCAACTCATAGCTATGTCTAGAACCTTGTATTCCCCTAAAAAACACTCTATAAGTTACAAGGTATTTAAATCTATTCTTTATGGCCTCACAAGAGAAGTCCAACTTAACTAGGCTACTCTTTTAATTTTCCTTGCCATTTAAGATTTTCTTCTCACTTCCTCTGACATTAAGTCTCATGCTGTGTCTTTTTACATTTCATCCAGTCTCCTCTTTTCTTCAGAGTAAGATTTATGCATTGGAAGTTTCATCTGGTCAAGAAAAAAAATTCACACAGGCTGCAGCTGGTACAAGGCAGTCACGTGATGCATTGCAGTGGTACTAGAGCTAGGCCAGAATCTTTCTCTAGACTTGCTGCTGCCTTCCAGTTCCAGCTGTGCTGAGAGAGGGAAGCTAAGATCTTTTTTCCCAGCCTAGTCAGGCTTCAGATGTCTCACACCAGAGCTTCCTCCCTTTTTCCTTGCTCTGCAGATGTCGGGCCTGGCTCAGCCCCCGGTTGCTGTATGGGCAGTCCTGGAGTAACAAATTTCAGCATCCAGGACTGGGGTGGGTCTTCCCCCCCCCCCCCCCCCCCCCCTGTCTCTCCTTCCCCTTTGCCTGCCAGGGGTGCCACAGGAAGGAAGGGGGAACCTCAGCCTGGTCTGGCCATGGGGAACAGCTGGGCCAAGGCTCTGCAACTCACCCCACCAGAAACCAAAAGACAGCTATTTCCGGACCCTCACCTCAAAATGTGTATTTACTAGAGGCGTATACACCCTTTTCATTAGTTTAATCAAGTGTCAATATTACAAAATTGTCCAATCAGGACAAAACCATGACACCCTCCCATGAGACAGCCTTCACAGCCTCTCATGGGCCATATCAGCTTATTAGGGTACAGTTTAAGGATGCTTCTTCTAGTATAAAACAAGAGTGCTCTTCATCTCACAAAACAGAGGTCATCTTCTCTCAATGGGCAGAGGGCGTCATCTCTCTCTTTCTCAGTCTTCCTCTGTTCAGTTTCTCCAGTAGATCACAAATACATTCACTCACACCTGGGACTAGAACTTTGCATCCCCCTAAAAAGCATTTTATATGTTACAGGGTTTTAGTCCATTCTCTATGGCCTTACAAAAGAAGTCCAACCTAACTAGTCCACTCCCTCAATCTTCCTTTCAGTTTAAGATTCTTCTCTCACTTCCTCTGACATTAGGTCTCATGATTTGTCTTTTTAAATTTCATCTGGTCTCTTCTTTTTCTCACTGGGTAAGATTCATGCTTTAGAAGTTTCATCTGATTAGGAAAAAAGTTAACAGCAAGGCAGCAGCCAGGTTAAGGCAGTCACTTGGTGCATGTATCTGTGCTCGATTTGTACCAAGATCTCTAGGCCTGCTGCTGCCTTCAAATCCAGCTGTGCTGAGAGAGAGGCTAGGATCTTTTTCAAACCCGGTCAGGCTTCAGATGTCTCACACCAGGGCTGATCACCTCTCCTTTTCCTGCCCAGCAGACACCAGGACTGGCTCAGCCCCCATTTTGCTGTGTGGGCCATCCTGGATTAGCAGATCTCAGCAGCCAGGACTGTACTGAGCCTTCCTCCCCCCCCTCACTGCCTCTCCTTCCCCTTTGCCAGCCAGGGGTGCTGGGGGAGGCTAGGGGGAACCTCAGCCAGGCCCAGACATGGGAAACAGCCGGGCCAAGGTTCTCAACTCACACCACTGGAAACCAAAAGAGAGCTATTTTCGGAATCTCACCTCAAAATGTGTATTCACTAGAGGTGTATCCACCCTTTTCATTGGTTTAATCAGTTGTCAATATTACAAAATTGTCCAATCAGGACTAAACCACGACACCCTGGAAAATCCTGCCCATAGACAAAGATCAGGCCCTTGCCCTTGGGGTGTAATTCCAAACATAACAATATTTGATCATATTGAAAATCCAAATGGGAGGATGAAAAGATTAATCCCCTCGTTGAACGTCCCACACTTTTCCATAATATAATCTGAGCTCTCATTCCCTCTTTTGGAATAGTTGAGCTGGAGAGGGCAGTTGTAAACATCTCAGCCGTTATCGAACATATTGAATGGCAGACTACAGATTCAATTTTGGCCTTACAGGAGGAAGTCCATGGTCTGTCATGCATGGTTTTGCAGAACAGAATTGGTCTCAATTTCCTACTGGCTGCACAAGGAGGTATATGTGCTATCATTAACATTTGTTCTTACATGGACCAGAGTGGGAGAATTAGGAAGGATTTGGCTGAAATTCAGAAGCAGGCTCAAATTTTACATGAAGTAGCTCTCAGAAATAACACCTTGAACTTTGACTATATCTTCTACAGCCTCACCTCATGATTACCAAATTGGGCTTGGATAAAAGAAGTGTTCATAGTAGCTGTATAGTTGGCATTTGTATGATAGCCAGTGTGATAGCTGTTTGTGTAAACCTCACCAGTTATAACTCTAATTGGAGATTCTTGTCAAATATGCTAATTTGCAAAACCTATAAAAATTGTATATGTCCTATGCTGAGTGTGCATCTTTGGTGTTTTCCACCTGGCAAATTGTGCACCTGAGGATCCTTATAAAGGTAAACCCCTTTTTATCACCTAACTGTCTGGCTCAAGATTTTATGACCAGCAATAAGGCATCAGTTTCACTGAATATTGAAAACACTACTATTTCGTGGTCACTGTAGCCCAGTCGGTCTCCAAACACCACATCTCCCACCAGCTGTTCTGTTTGTAAACATCAGGTCTAGAAGAGCCCCACCCCGGTAGGCTTGCTCACCAGCTGCAACAAGAAGCTGTCCTCCATAAACTCTAAGAACCTCCAGAACTTACTAGACTTCCTCTTCTCTACCATGTTGAGTTCCCAACAGATATCTGGCAAGTTAAAATCTCCTACAAGAACAAGGTCTGATGATCTTGATACATCCTCCAGCTGTTTATAGAATAATTCATTCACCTCTTCATCCTGGTTGGGTGGTCTATTACATATTCCCACCAGGATGTTGGACTTGTCAGCCTTCCTCCTGATTCTTACCCATAGGCCCTCAACCTTATTGTTATTAATCTCAAGTTCTATAGTGTCAAGAGTTTCCTTAATATACAGAGCCACCCCTCCACCTCTTCGACCTTGCCTGTCTCTTCTGAAGATCTTCTAGCCTTTCAATGCAGCACTCCAGTCATGCAAGTCATCCCACCACCTTTCTGTGATGGCAACTACATCATAGCTTTCCTGCTGTACAATGGCTTCCAGTTCCTCTTGTTGGTTGCCCATGCTGTGTGCATTAGTGTACATGCACTTCAGCTGGGCTGCTGATTTCACCCCTGACTCTGGCTACCACCCTTGGGCTCATTTTTGGAGAGCCTGGTTTCATCCCCTTCCCCCTTCAAACCTAGTTTAAAGCACTCTCAATCAGTCCTGCCTGCCAACTCATGGGCTAGAATCCTTTTGCCCTTGTTAGATAGATGGAGCCCATCTGAGTCTAGCAGGCCAGGTGCCAAAAAAGTTGCCCCATGATCAAAGAACACAAAATTTTGCTGATGGCACCAGCCCTTAAGCCGCTCATTGATAATGTGGGTTTTCTTGTTCCTTTCATCACTCATCTGTGGGAGCAGTTATGTGCCAGAACGGTCGGGACAGTACTCAGGCAAGTCCTCTGAGGTTAAGTTTTGAAGTTTATTACATAGGGTGTGGGTGAAAGAGCCCAGCTCAGAGTTAGCTCAGAGCAGGCTAGAGAAGAGAGAGCAAGAGAGAGAGGACAGAGAAGAGAGGAAAAGGGAAGCAGGAGAGAAGCAAGAGAGCAAGCTCTCCTTTTACAATGACTTATATCTCTTTCTATGTTGAATATTCTACTTTCTCATTAACCAATCCAGTATCAAATACAAATTGTCTACATTTACATACATCCTATAGAAATCACTACATTACTATGTTTTATTACTTTCTAATCTCTAAATCTTATCGGGGAACCTTTCCTGTTGGGCCAGGGAAGAAGGGTCTGTTTTATTTTTTGTATGTCTGCTTGTAAATTACATTCCTAACAAAGAGAGAAAGACCTTTGGTCAGCCAAAGCTGTTCTATAAACATTCAGACAAACACTGCTTTCATTTCAATGTCTCTTCTAGTTTCTGTATTCTTAGCATCTTTGGCTAAGTAGTCATATTTATAGGACTTTCTTGTTTCTTCCTTTCCAACACTCATCCCTGCTACTGAAGGGACTGAGCAGAACATCACCTGCGGTCCTGCCCCATCAACCAATTGACCCAGAGACTTGAAGTCCTTTTTAATTACCCTGGTGCCTTTCTTGTCAATCTCATCACTGCCAGCCTGGACAACCAGCACTGGATAATAATCAAAGGGCTGAATTAGTTCAGGGAGTCTCCCGGTGATGTCCTGTACCTGGGCCCCAGGGAGGCAGCAGACTTCCCTGTGGGATGGGTCCAGTTGACATACAGGGGCCTCTGTTCCCCTCAGAAGGGAGTCACCTACTACAACTACAAAGAAAACAGAAGCATTGCTTGTTAGGACATAAGCCACAAGTACAGAAAACATTATTACTCATGCTCATAAAATCTACATTTTTTGACTGGCTAATCAATGTATGCAATCATTATGAGCCTGGCTATCTGATTTGTCAGAAAAAGCAAAGGTTCTCCCCATTCCTAATTCAAATTTATTTCATCAATACATCACAATGCAAGTAGCATGAAACTAAGTAAAGTATCCACAACCTACAATAGAGCCTCTTAACAGGAGTACATAAAGAACATATGATATACAGCTAAAAAGAAAAATATACTCTTATTAAACAGCTGCTTTGTTCTTAGTTCGAAAAAAGTGAAAAGTGATGTTAGGTAACTGATAAGAGAAAAGAATGGGTTAGAGCAGATAATTAAAAAATGACAAATGAAGTGTTGAAAAACTTCAAAATATCCTAATTGGTTTCAACCCTTATCCCTTTTTTATATATTCTTATGGCCTGAGCATTGAATGTGCTTGAAAATCAGTATCACAGGCTAAATTCAATGCACTTTTCTAAACTGCAATTTTAGAAAAAAAAAAAAAAGAGAAATAGGGAAAATTAACTGAAGTGTTAAGTCAGTCAATTTATGGCATGTTTAATAATCCTCTATGCGAGTCCTCCCACACGCTAGGAATAAACACCTGTAGAATTGCTCTAGTCCCAAATGAGAGGACTATATTCATGTTCCAAACATGACTCAAGTCACAACCACACCCACTGGAGTACAGAACTAGGCTTCTAGGTGAAGAAGGAAGGGTGGAATGGGACAGAGCCTCATCTCTTCTTACATCTGTGTGCAACTGTCACAGAAGCAGGAGCTGCTGCTGTATCATCTCCCCCACAGAGAATGTAAGATTAAAAAGAAATAAATTTTAGGTTACCTTCACTTACAGTACGACAGGCTGGACATGAGCCGGCAATGTGGCCGGCAGGTCAAGGGAGGTGATTCTGCCCCTCTATGCCACTCTTGTGAGACCACACCTGGAGTACTGCATCCAGCTCTGGCGTCCAGAGCACAGGAAAGACATCGACCTGTTGGAGTGAACGTAGAGGAAGGCTGTGAAGATAATTAGAGGGATGGAACACCTCTTGTATGAGGAAAGGCTGAGAGAATTGGGATTGTTCAGCCTGGAAAAGAGAAGGCTTTGGGGTAACCTTACAGCAGCCCTTCAGTACCTGAAGGGAGCCTACAAGAAAGAAAGAGACTTTTTCAAGAACATGGAGTGACAGGACAAGGGGGAATAGCTTCAAACTAAAAAGGGGTAGGTTTGTAATAGAAGGAAGAAATTCTTGCCTGTGAGGGTGGTGAGGCACTGGAACAGGTTGCCCAGGGATGTTGGGGATGCCCCATCCCTGAAAGTGTTCAAGGCTAATGGTTATTTTTGGTCTGGGGTCTTCTTGTTTATTAGGTCCTGAAGAATCTCTAGGTGACTGGCTACTACCTCCCCACCTCTGGCTTGCCAGCACTGCAGTCCCTGTGCCCTTTGTTAGGCAAAAGGTCAGTGCCAGCTCACAGCTCATAGATTGTGGCTCCAGCAATTAACTCCCACCCAAGGCACAATTTGCAGCTCACATACCCAGCTACTGGCATTAGATGTATTCCTCAATAACCTCACAGAAGCCACCCATGTAGCTCCCTCCTCCATTACCAAAACCTTGCCACACAAACCCAATACATAGATACAATTTTTCTCAAAGTATCTAGACATTAACAAATTATACTCTAGGCTGACATAAAGAATACAGAGATCGAAGAGGAAAATTTATCCTAAGTAGATGTAGTTTTCCCACACCTCAGAATACTTTGTCTATAAAAATTTACACAAAACCCCATGCACTTACAAATGTAAAGAGAACTGTTGGGGGTTCGGTTGATTTCTTATGGAATTTTTTCCCAGAAGTTGCTAAGAAGCTAATGGATGGGTGCTTTTGGTACTTATTGGGTGCTCAGAGTCAACACAAAAGAAGCAGCTACCCAGAGAAAAATTGGAGTTTCAAACTTGCTCGGGGCAGTTTTTCTGCTCTGGGGGGGGAACTGCCAGGGTGCTCGGGACCTCAGCGAGGCAGAGAAGCTCTCCACATTCCCTTCACCTGGAACTCCGTCGGGGACCACCGTCTTCGTACGTGTCCCCAGGGTATTTTGGGGAACTCGTATTCCTCCTGCCTGCACACCACGGTTTAGCTCACTTTGCTCGAGGCTCCCCACGTGCGTCTCTGCAGCCCTGACAGCCGGCAGCACCACTTTTTCCAAACAGCTCCCACGCCACTGTGAAACCCGTTCGGAATCATGCTCATCCTCCCAAGGACGCTGCCGCTTAGACTATTATCACACACTGTGCGCTAACGAGAGGACGACGGGGGCGCTTACCCAGAGGAAAATACTGGACTGATTTGATGTTTTGGGTTTTTGTTTTTTTTTCCCTTTTTACTTTTTATATCTCTCATAATTCCTTGTTGTTGTTATATATATTGTAGTTATATTGTTAATTTACCTGTTAGAAACTAGTATAGAAAACTGTTTATTCCTTACGCTCCTTATTCGTTGCCTGAGACCCGCCTTCAATGTTTGGAATTATAAACAAACCCCAAGGAAGTCTTTTCTCTCTTTTTTGGTTCCAAGCCAGACATCCCCCGTCTTTCCAAAACCAAGACAGACGTTTGCGCAGCCCAACGTCGCGGCCCTAGAAAGACATCGAGAAGAAAAAAAGGGTAAGAAGGAATACCACAGTTCGAGTAATCTAATTTTTTGTGTGCTGAATTTAAAGAACTTCATCAAGTAGAACAATCGTTGTGAGGTGTACCCAAGGTCTTGGATGGCACGTGGCCACAGCTATATTCTTTCCATTTGAACCCCTATTAGACAAGGGTTCCCCATAAACTAAAGCTACCAATGGCGTTATCACTTTATTTTTGTGGGTTGATAATGTGAGAGAAGTCGCTGGATTTGTTTATGTCCCTCTGGAATAGGGCAAGACTCATGATTGCCTCGGAGCTATCGCATAAACTAACTGAAGGTTTGTGGGTATACTGTAATAATGGCACTACTGTGACATGAAACGGACAATGGTGGGAAATTTTCTCCCAAAACCCTTCACCTGGCTCTTTGGGTCTACACCCCACCAGTTTTTCGGAAGAGTTCAAATTTTTCGTCACGGTTATGCTAATGATGTTATGCAGTGGGCCTGGTGTTGCGACAGACATCTGCTCTATCTTTATGCATTCAGAAATAAGGGGAAATTGAGTTTGGATAACCATACTTGATACATACCCTCTAGATAGGACAAACAGAGAGAATTGTAACGCCAGAGACAGGTCTGACACACCAGTGCCACAGTGCTGACCGCCCAGAAACCTGACCCTGCCCAAGCACCACCTCAGCAAACAAAACCAGCCGGGATTGGCGCGCGTGGGGGTTTGCTAAGAAAGATAGGCCAGAGCGCCTGGAAGGAGCACACACGTCCCCCACTACGGAGAAGCCTCCTGCTGCCTCAAAAAGAGAGAGCTTTGTGGTGCAGGCAGTGGGAAAACCCACAGGATGTTACATCTGTCCCAGCTAGTGGAAACCACAAGGGAAATCACAGCCAGCAGGCAGTCGCCCCGGTAGAATACTTAGAAAGTCTAAGATGACATCAGATAAGAAGGAGGGACGCTACACAAAACATGCAGAGGAGCCAGAGTAAGAGGATTAGTCAACTGAGTCTCCTAGTCCTATGAAAGTCTCCGAAACACCTGCGGAGGGACATTGGTACGACGGGGACGTTGTAGAGGGCCCTTATACAACCTCGGGCACACCTCCCGGGTCTGGGACCTTATGGGTTACAGTTGTGTGCAGCGGGATGGTACTGAGGCCAGGAATTTGGGACCTTGAACCCAAGACTCAGCGTGTGGATCAGGTATTTGTAAAGGGAGCTGGGCCCCCTTTCCCTCTGGGAGCGTCTTTTAATGACTGAAGAGAACGGGGTTTGTCGCAAGAGAGAGAAGCAGGAGAACCTTCATAAGCGCGCTGAAAACCTCAGGAAGGGAATCAACAGCTGAGAGAAGTGGCGGGGGTGCTAGAAGTTACTTCTTTGGGTAGGGCGTGGACAGCACGATTAATAGACCCGACAAAGCTCAGGCTGCACACATGGAGCAAATGTTGTGGAGTCTGGAAAATCTCAGGGCGAGGCTATATCACTAACACCATCCTGTTCCATTTGCAAACAATTGTCAGGGCAGATACAAACGAAGAGACGGTGGGTTCTGTGGCAAACAAGCAGTAGGGAATTATGGGAAAGTATTATCTGGGTCAGTGGCGAACGATGCAAATGCCAGGTACTCTGCGTTGGACTAAGAAGAAACCTTAGACGAGAGTTTAAAGACGAGATTGAAGATATAAAGCGGAAGTAGGTCTAAAGGAAGATCAAACACAGCACCAAGTGTGAGTCACAGGCCCAACTAGGTCAGAGGAAGAGGTCCCAATACATTCCCCAGCTAAAGAACTGAGGATTACACCCCACGAGCTGACTGTGGTTCTTTCTGCGTGACCATGGGGAGGATCATGGAAAAGTGGGGGGATGGGTCAACACCCACTGTATGTCCGGCAGCACAGGTGCGTCAAACCTCAAGGAGGGTAAACGAGTTACTGAGGGGGTCCAACAAAAATGAAGGTAGTCTCAACCTCCAGGACCGGATCTGCCGGGCTACAGAAAGAGAAGATGATTTGTCAGGACACCCTTGAAGGGAACCTTCTTACAATGTATGTTTCAAGAAGAAAATAATAACCAGGCGTTAGAGGGGCCCTGCCTCTAGCCAGGAAAGAGTGGCAGGGAGAAACCCGGGTCTTTTGGACCAGTTGTGGGTTCCAGATGCCTGAGCACATCAGAGGCCAACAAAAAAATACAGGACGTTGTGTTTGGACAATGGTGCCACCACCTGTTTACAACTGATGCCATCGAGACATTGTAGGGACAGAATCCCTGTTTCTATTGCCGGCGGAGGGGGTGCGAGTTAGGATCACAGGGGGAGTTGACCTTTGTTGAGACAGACTGGAGTGATCGTGAAAGGAAGGAAGAAGTGGCAGAAAGAGCACCATATTGTGGAATGGCCAGGAAGGCGCCCGAGTATCCTGCATGGTAACTTTACCTCGGATGTTTGTATATATGCTATTAGTGTCAAGGGTACCGCGCATGAAAAAACTACATTTAGTTCCTTGGAAAATAAGCTGCTTGTCTTGTCACTATTACGAATTAATCATTTAATAAGTGACGCTTCGGTTTTTCTATCATAGAACCCATCTTTTTCATTATGTTACTCCTTAATTTTAATGTAGTCAACATTATCCCATGCCACCTCAAAAACAGTGCCACCGCCGGCCAGTAGCGACGAACGAATCGAGGGGAGTTGACGGTGATCCCCATCCAGCAAAAGTGTGTGGAGTCATGGGAGCGAAGGGGGAAGTGAGTTCAGCAAGAGCACTAGCGACACTTCAACAGCCCTAGTTGGGCGGCTGTGCGCAGAGAGCTTGAAGGAGAAATGGGGATTGGACGTGGAGCGTACGTGGCTTGAAATGAAAGTGAACTCCACAAACTGATGCGCTGTGACATGGACATGCTGGAACTGCACAGTATGAATGCTGGAAGACACAAGGCGCAGCAGAGAGGTATGACGGACAGGTTGGACATTGGGCAGATGGCGTTTTGTTCTCCATACGCTTTGGCAATCAGACGCCAGGGCCCCTTCAGTTTGCCTTCACGTGGGAGGGGGTGCAGGACACCTGGGAAGACGGACTGCCCGACAAGGGATGGAAAACCCACACAGTACCACCATCTGAGTGACTGATACAGGCTGTAATGGAAAAGGGTTGTGGAAGCTCCAGAAAAACACCTGCAAGACGATAGTTGACATATCAGTATGTGTGGGGGGGAAGCCACGGCAAGAAGTAGTTTGAGAAAGGCGCGGAAGATCATTCCGGATTCTGCTAAAAGCCGGTTTCAACCATCGAGAAGGAGGGGAGCGCAAGAGTGCAGAAGGGCGGGCGCGCTCGAGAAGAAGTCCAGTGCTAGGGGATGAGTAAAGAAGTAGCAAGATGGACGGCGTCAATATTTCCCACTGAGGTCAAAGTCAAATAAGATCACTGCAGTGTCTCCACCAACCAAACAAGAAGGGAGGGGGACACAAGCTTTCCTATGTGCATAGGTTTTTGGAGAGATGCACATTCCAGAGTACAAGTCAAGATCGTGAGCCCTCTCTACTGGTATACCCAATCAAAAAAGAATGATTTCCACTGGTGGCCCTGACAGCAAGAGCCTTAATCCCAAAATACAAGCAGGGAGGGAAAATCGTACATGCCGTAGCCCTTGCCGCAGTCAGGACGGAGACCAGGAGGGAGGAATGTGGCCTATCAGCAGACGGGAGACCCATGGTCTGTCCTGAAGCCTTTGGCAGAAAGTGCCTGGAGAGACTCGAGGACGGACCGGCTGGTTCTTAGAGCCGAAGCTTTACAGAGGACTCTGAAGCCAAAACTCCACTCCACGGAGATAGGAGAATCTGGCTTGCTTATGAAAGAGGTCCAAGCTGCCTGCAGAGGTGATTGGGACAGAGAAGCACAACTTCTCCTGGCACCCCGACTACCAGTGCTAGGGGTGGATGTTTCAAAGAAAGGTTCCTCTACCCACCACGTCACTGAATGCCACATGGAGCAAAATGGATCGACCTCTCATCACGCAGCGCGCCCGTAATGAGAAACCCAAATCGCCCTGGGGAATTTAGAGGATAAATTACGAAAAAAACTGGCATGAGGGTGAAAAATTTGTTCCTCCATGATGAAGAGGATCAGGAAACAGGTGACCACGTGCTGAAGAAAGCTCCACCATACAAACCCGGCTACCATAGCAAGAAGAAAAAACGCTACGCTTTTTTCATGATGGTTCCTGTTGCATTGGTAGGGATGAACCGGAAGTGGAAAGCAGCCATGTAGAGCCCCAACATGGGCACAGGTAGCAGAGGGCTACTGAAAGGAAGAAGGGGGGATCAAGTCAATTTTGACGAGTCAAAGGCGTTCAACTAGCTCGGGCCTTGCTGAGAGCGAGAGGTGGCCCAAGCTCTACCTCTACAATTGACTCATGAATGGTAGCCAATTGCTCTGTGGGGGGGATGGTTGGGGGAACGGTAGAGAAAGGTACAGCTGGCAGCTTAGGAGGGAACACCCAATGTTGGGCTGCTGAGGAAGTGGAAAGGTATTGCCACTCGAGTAGAGAAGCTCCCTGTAAGAGTCGTCATGTTAGAGCCTATGTCCCCAAGAGCCGGCTACTGGAGGAGCACCGGACAAATGAAGCAGGTAGATCATGCTGCAAAGATAGGGAAGTAGCAAAAAATAGAACTTAGATTGGAGGAAACAACAAGGAGAGAGTTGTTCCTAGCCACAGATGGGCACAAATATGATGCCTCAGGCAATCAGGGTTAGGGAATGCCACCTATACTTTTTTTGGTTTTTTGTTTTTTGTATTATTACGATTTGTTATTTTTTTTTTTTTTGACGAGGGGCTAGATCTAACCAGGGATGGACAGCATTTCAACAGAAATACCACGACTGTGAGAAACGATGGGGGGCTTGGCCATTCCCAAAAGGCACAATCAGTGTACTTGAATAGGCCCACTCTTGGTTTTTTCGTTGAGGGCGGTATTGGTCACATATTTGTTATCAAAAGTATGGGGATGCCTGGCAAGATTGATACATCACACTGCCCAAAACCCGCCAAGGGACAAAGCGATACGTGGCTGAACCATGATGGAAGCCCCCCAATGTGGAATGGTTGAGAGATCCTTGATATATCTTGGTGACCTATGCTTAGGGTTGGGTTGATTTCTTATAGAATTTTTTCCCAGAAGTTGCTAAGAAGCTAATGGCTGGGTGCTTTTTGGTACTTATGGGTGCTCGAGAACAAACAAAGGAAGCAGCTAAAGCAGAGACATTGATTCCACTTCGCTCGGGGCAGTTTTTCTGCTCTGGGGGGGACGGCCAGGGCTGCTCGTCTCGGCGAGGCAGAGAGCTCTCACTTTTTTCCCTTCACCTTGGACTCCGTCGGACCACCGGTCTCTTCGTGTGTCCTCCGGGATTTGGGGAACCCGTTTCCTCCCTGCCCTGCACCCACGGTTTCTTCACTTCTGCTCGAGATCTCCTCACGCTGTGTTTCTACAGCCCCTGCCAGCCGGGACACTTTTTTTTTTCCAACAGCTCCAGCCACTGTGAACCCTGGGAATTATCTCACCCTCCTAGAGCTGCCGCTAGCCTATTTGCTTGTGACGGTACTGAGGGGGGTGGGGGTGGGGGGGTTACCAGAGCAAGAACTGTGACTGACTTGTTGTTTTGGGTTTTTTTTTTTTTCTCCTCTAGTTCTGTTTGTTGTCAATATTGTAATTATCGTTAATTTACCTTGTTAGACTAACTAGTAAAGAACTGTTATTCCTACCCTCCTTATCGTTGCCTAAGACCTCTCTTTCAATTTTGGAATTATAACAAACCCCAAGGGAAGTTTCCCTTTTCTTTGGTCTCTGTCTTTCCAAACCAAGACACACACAATAACCTCATGACTATCAGTGCAACCTGTTCCAGGCATACCTTTCAACACAGGAAAAGCCTGAACAGCCCCTTGTAGTGTGACATTATCTTCTTGACTCAGGTCGCTAGATGTCAAAGAAGCAGAGGCAGACATCAGCGTGGGGTCCACGTCCATGGGGCAGGATTCCTTGTCCCCTCTGGCATCTGTAAGGCTAAGGACATTATGTCCAAGCCCCCCCCCAAACGTTCTGCCAGGTCCCAATTTCCCATTTTTAAGGCTTTTTCCCTTACAGTGTCCCAGAAACGTCTGGAATCCTTTGGACCAACCGTGACCTGACACAGAGGCAGCGTCCAATGGCTGCTAAGAGAAGAGCCCCTGGTACCCAGCCCCAGTGCCTCACCGCCCGTTCCCATGGTGAAAAGCGGTGGGGCTGCCGAGACAGCGGCTACAGGGCTCGCGATAGCATGGGGTCGTGCAGGTGAAGCCGCGACAGCAGTCGCCGGAGCGGACCCATCCGTGGTGGGGGGGGGGAGGGGTGTGGCAACAGCAGATGCTCCAAACTTCCAAGGCACCTCCGCAACGCTGGACGACTCCCAGGCGGTAAGCGAGGGGGCCGTCCCAGGCAACAGGGACACAGCCGAATCCAACGCAGGGAAAAACGAGCCCGACAGTGCCGCTTCCCCCCCCCCCCCCAACCCAACCGGATGGGAGGAGGGAAAGTAGACTGGCCGGGGGCAGGCCCCGGCCTTGCGGGTGGAACCGGCGCCGGGAGCAGAGCAGGCTGGCTGGCGGGGGGAGCAGAGCCACGGCGGGCTGGAGTGAGGCGGAGTCGACTTGCATTGATGATTCGTCAGAGACACCGCCCCGCTTTGCCTCCGCCGGCCGCGCATGTGCGCCGGGGTCCTCCCCGTGCTCGGGCGGGAGGCTGCTCCTGCCGCCACCTACCCAGCCCCAACCTGAGCAGCGGGGCGGCCGGCGCCTGTTTTGCAGCTCCGGCCGCGATTCTCGCAGCCGCCCCCGTGAGCGAATCATTGACAGGACCGAGAGAAACCCCTCCCCGCTTGGCAATGCGACACGCCCCGCGAGGCAAACTCCCGAAGCCAGGCTGATTTACTAAAATATGGATATCGATCTAATATCGATACCCAACTGAGACGGACAAAAGACTCTCTAACAGTTAAGTTAGAAAGTGTATGTTTATTGACGGCCGGGCAGCTGCGTGGGATAGCTCCCTAATACGCACTGCAAAGATCACAGGTAATTACAGAGCCTTTTATCCACAAGAATGTTGAATACACAAAATACAAATGCATATTCATACCCTTGTCACCTCCTCTTCTCCGCTTGGTATGCTAATTGACAAAAAGGCTATTAAGCATGCGTAGTTTGTTCTCTGAGATGAGTCGGGGGTCTTATGTGGAGAGTGGTCACCAAAAGGAGGAAGTAAAACTAGTCTTCCTCGTTCTAAATTTTAACCTTTGATGGATACGTAATAGATGACTCCTTGGAATTTCTTGTTCCCAGGACTGTTTCTGGAGATAGAGGGTCTGCAATCGTCTTGTGTTTTTACAAGCGAAACTTACATAAACATAAGTTTGACAGGCAATGAGTTATCAGCTCCAGGATTAGTTTATCTAAATCCAGTCTCTCTCTTATCTATTCTCTAAATTTTAACTGGTTTCATCAAAGCTTCTTTTTCCCAGCAGCAATATCTTTAAAGTTAGTGTCTCAAGGCACCGCGCTGAGTCTGCGTCAGCAGTGGTGTTCATCTGTGCAACTGCGGTGGTCTGCACCCCAGAGTTAGGGGGGGAGGGACGGGTGAGCCACAGTTCGGACAGGCCGTAGATGGTCCTGTCTGTGACTCGGACTCCGGTGCCGACCGGGGTGGGGCCCCCGGCCTCCCGTCGGCCCCCATCATGGGAAAAGCTCGGAGGACGGGCGTGTCGCCGCAATTTCCTTGCCCTCCGAGCGCAGAACGCAGCAATGGCGGGCGGGCGGGGTGGGGAACACATTCGGAAGTCCCGCGGCTCTCCCCTGTGCCCGCGCCCTGCCTCCTGGACCCGCGGTGGGTGCAGCGGATCGGCAGAACACTGGGCTGGTCTGAAAAAGAGATGAGATCAGCCTCTTTTGGACGAGCTGCTTTCTCTGAGGCACAATCAAGGTCAGAGACTGTCCTAGCATCAGATGGCGCCCTGCCCAGACCCTCGCAATCTGAATCAATTTCTTCCCCTGTTATAAACGTACTGAGCCAATTTACAATTTGATTAAGAAATTTTATTGAGAATGGCAAGCAAGCAGTGCTGGGCGGCCGTAGAGACCTTGCTCTATCAACGGCTCACAAATTGCATTCGCAGTTTGTCTTGGTTTTATACTGTTGTAGGACTCGTCTCCCATCAGTTCCCGCCTAGTTTCGTTTCTTCAAGTTTTTGTCTTCAAAATTGTACTGCGCAGACTCTCCGCTGTTGCTAGGGGGTCTTCTTCCCTCTTTCGCGCGTCGCTGAATGAAGGCGACTTATCTTCCTCAATGACCTCACATTCAACTTTCCTTTGTGCAAGCGTACATTACTAAAGCATCAAGCAAGAAAAAAAAGCAGCTAATGCTATACAAATAACCACATCCTGTTTCATCCAGTCTCTGTCTTTATTTAGTATCATTGCAGCTGGACTTCCCTACTGTAACTTTAGCTACCTTGCAAGTTTCACCTCTACACAGCTGACATTTATCAAACACGAATCACATACACATATTTTACACCCCTCTGTCTCAGAGTCAGAGTTTTCTCTGGATGCAAAACCTTTTAGCATTGTGGTAAGCTGTCTCCATGTTACAATCAAGCTTGTTATTTTTGTATTTCCAGAGCACAATGCCTCCATCAGGCTGTTCAACACTAACTGCCAGCGGGTTAAAGACACTGCTTCATCGGTATTTCGAATAAAACTGTGCTCTTTCCCCCAAAGATGTAATGCTTTCAATTGTCCATCAGGGAACTGCAGAATATCTTTCCATATTTCGAGAAGCAGTTCCTCGGCTGGGGTTAAAGGAGCCATATTTCTTATAAATTTAACTTGGGCTACTTAGAGCTCCAAATTCAGCGGCTATCTATTTGTCTGTGCTTCCTGCACAGGGAAATGTCATGACGATCAAAGATCATCTCCTTGTAAGGAGAATAGTGGGTAGGCAGAAAGTCTGCACGGCCAGAAGAGGCCTCGCGCCGGACACTTTGGTCCTTTTTCAGGGGTTTTCAGGTTTGTTTTTTTTTTAAATACCTTCCCGAGCAGCTTCTGCTATCACGTCGCGCCGTCACCAGATGTCACTGTTGCTTATGAACAGAAACAGACTCCAATTGCAGTTCATCAGAAGGCTAAAAAAAGGGGGGTTTATTAACAAATGGAACACCTTATATAAGGTACTTCGCTAAGTAAAAAGTGATTGGTGAATAGGAACACCACCTTCTCTATTACCATTGGCTAAGTAAGAGAAACAATGTATTTTGTTATGAAAAACAGGGATGAAAAACACCACCTGTTGTTTTGAGAAAGAATATTGTTTAGAGAGTTTGTTTACAGAATTTCTCTTGGGAAAGTGAGAAGCTTTCCCTTGGGAAGAAAAGATCCTGACAGGCCTTCAGCTATGGAATTTCAGAGACAGAATTGTCAGCCCCACAGGAGGCAGCATGAATGGTGCGTGAATGAGACATGGACTGATTATCCCAGTCTTCGAAGCAATTGGGGGTCTCTGAGTGCTGCAGTTTCGTTATCTCACGAGAGAAATGACTAGCGAGGAGATGAAGCAAAAAGGAGAAAGAGACCGACCTACCCCCCCACCCCTCCCCCCTGGGGTGACTGGGACAGGGTACCAGGGGAGGGGTTGGATCCCCTCAGCAAAGGGTCCTGGGAGGGGTGGTAATCCCTCGGGAACTGCGACAAGGGTCTTGGGAGGGATGGAACCCCCTCGGTAACTGGGATGGAGGTTCCTGGCACAAAATACTGGGAAACGAATAAAAGTGAGGGCCCAAAAAATTTTCTGGATTGAGGGTATAAGACCCAAGAGCATCCAGATTTGTCCAACACAATTTGAAGAACTTGCAATACCCATGGGTGGATAATAACCAGTAAAGAAAAGGTGCCTTATTCTTATGTTGTCTTGTTATGAGTGAGACAGACATAATAAATAAAAGTGAGTGTGAATGTATGAAAGTATATGTAATGTAGATTGTTGATTTTAAGTTTAACTTTATTTTCTAGAAAGAGGAGTGTTGCATTGTATTGTTGAAAGAAAGAGTTTTCTGCGCTGTGGGAAGGAGGTAGATTGTGTAATTAGAGAAGAAAGTCTTCAGTACTGTGAGGGGTGGATAGTGTCTTGAGTTGTCAAGGGGAGAATGGAATGGAGCAGGGAAAAAGAGACCAGGGGTGAGCAGGCGGGATCCTGGGGAAATGGAACAAGGAGAAGAGCACTAGAAAATCTGGGAGATGTGACTTCTCCCTGTCTGTGCCAGGAGCTGCAGCTTCTTTGTGCATGTCAGGACTTCCAGCTCCCCCCTTTCCCACCGAGTGCCTTTACCCCCACCCTTGCTGAGGCTTCTTTTGAGCTGACTGCTCTCCCTTTGTTGGTTCCAGCCTCGTTGATGAATCCCACCCCTATCTTGCTAATTCTGGCTTTATGACCGATCTTCTCCTTTGCTCCTCTCCCACAGGCAGATGTGGCTTCACTACCGATCTCCACCCTAGTCCCTGTCCTCCCAGTGGTTCCTGCCCCTGATGTGCCTATGAGGGGGATTCAGGAGAGAGACAGAGCCCCAGCTTGGCCAGGGCTCCAGGAGCAGACTAGGGATGTCCATTTCTGCTGTAGGGAGGGGGAGTGCCTTCACCTAAAGGGGGATATGGAGGTGGGTCAGGGGATGCGCCCAGAGAGAGAGTGGAGAGGACGTGAGCCTAGTGTTCTGAAAGAAGGATGCTGTCTGAAGCCTATGATAATTTTAAAAATGGGTCCCCAAGAGGAGGAAGATGAAGAATCTTTGTATTAAGTAAAAGAATTTACTAACTTTCTAGAAAAAGGGGGGGCTGAGACAAGGGGTTAGAAATTAGAGGGCGATTGATTAGAAATGGATACCTAGACAAGGCTTATTACTTTATATGTGCTGCACTTGCAGTGTACTGTGCTTGTGCTGTGCTTGCAGAAGACAGGGTGTACGTGTGAAAGCAACAGGAAAGAATGAAAGGATCTATGATAAGGGGAGAGACTGTTTGCAAAAAACCAGGATGAAGAATGCCAGACTTGCAAGGCCTCGAGATAGCAAAAGCTCCTAAAGACCCTGACAACTGGATTAAACCAAACTTATGGTTTGGACTGTGACCAAGGGCTCAGGGAGCATGCTCAAGGAGATGATAAGTTCAACTCCAATGAAGACAACTTGCCTTCATGTCCACAATTACCCTGACGACCTCCAGAAACCACTGCGCAAGCAAGCCCAGAAGGACTGATGAGTTAATTAGCATATGAAGTGAGGCTAGGTGGAGCTGGGTAATGAATATGCATGATGTATTGTGAAACTTAATGCATATGTAATATTTTTGGGGATATAAGTGAACACGAACGAGCAAGTGGGCTCGTATACCTTTGGGAGCTATCTCGTATGTGTCCAGTGCTGAATTAAATGCATACCTACTTTAAAACTCACTCTTGTCTTTGAGTTTTAGAGTCTTTCCGTGAATCACAAGGGGGCTGCTGATTATCAGGCTGAAGATCAGAAATTGGCAAAATTTTTAGACACTGAAAAGAGTCCTGAAGGATAGTAAATTTCACCCAGCAAAGAGGTAATAATTCCCCAACACCTTATGAGGAAAATCGCAGGGAAACAACATAACTCATGGGGGAATGGAGTCTATAGTAGTAATATTGAAGACTCAAGTTTTGAGCATACAAATGACTGGCATCATTGAAAGAAATTATCCTGAGGTTTGGAGTACCAGTGGGAATGTCATCAGTTAGAGGTTCACACTTCACTGCTGAAATAGTGCAAAGGCCAGCTAAAACGTTAGGGGTGAAATGGGACATGCACACTCCATGGAGCTCTCACTTGAGCAGGAAAGTAGAAATAATGAATCAGGGTCCAATAGAGTATGTTATGCCCCTAAGGAAAGTGGTGTTCTCTCCACAGATACACTGTACTGGCAGCACCCATGATGCTGGACAACACTGCCCATCCATATCAATCCGGAGACTGGGTATACCTCAAAACCTCGATTGAAGAACTTCTCTGAGAACGGTGGAAGGGACCATATCAAGTGATCAAGTGGAATATGTGTTTAATTGAATAGCATCATGAATCCCAAATTTAAGTGCAACACAAGAAAACTGATTGGCATAATTATCATTGTTTTGATATTAATTATTGGTTTATGGATTTTATATCAAATTTGCAAAACAGGTTGTAATAGAATGTATAGATCCAACAAAAACTATATTTTCTAAAACTGAAAAATGTGGCAGTTCTTCCAATCCCACATCTCTCTCCTGATAGGGGAGGCCTTTTTCAGAAGTCCTTGTTAAGAAAAAAGGCAAACGGGACTCTTGGTTGTTCATGTTCTCCAGGTTATTTATTATTTTCTTATCAGCAATTTCTGCACGCCAGGCTTTACACGAGCTTAGCGTGCGGGAGAAAAGACACCAAAAAGCCCCGAACACACAGAATCAAGGTTCTCTTAAAGATAATTCACCCAATTATCACCAAGAGCGTACATTATTTCTACTTTTCTACCAATAACTAACTAAATTTCTATTCACGTAACACTACACTGTGGCAAATTTTGACCAATCGTCCTGTGTCCCCAACACTGCAGAATATGGAGTAGATGAAGAAGGAGTGTCCTGGTTTAGGGCAAGTTTGGGGAGAAACTTCCAAAGGGGCCCCTTCAAAGAGCAGACTCCCACGGCCCCTCCCCACCCCCACCAGTTCGGGAAGGATTCCTCGGAGAGAAGTGGAAAGAAACCTGTTTATTTAACAGACAGAGCACCCCCCAACACACAAGATGAACAATCACCGTTCTGAAGGGATAACAATTCAGACAGTCTTTCTTTGGGGAGTGGTCGCTCTGTTGGTCTCTCCAGCACTGGGCAGGTTGCTGCAGGACACAGAGTGCAGGCTCTCGGTGTTTCCCAGGTCCCAGTCCAGAGCAGGCTTGAATAATCCCACGAAGGAGAGAGGAAAAGGAAAGCAGTCCAGAAGAATCTTGGACTGTCTAGTTAAACTAACTAAAGAGCTAAGCAGGAGTAAAAGCAAGCAAGCAAGCAAGCAAGCAGCAGCAAAAGCAGCGTCAAAAGCAGCGGTGTATGTCTGTGTCCCTCCAACTGTTATCCGCACACTGATAACAAAACCAAAACAAAACTTCCCCGAGCCAGTCTTGAAGAACATCTCCAGCCTAAACAGAACAGACGATTGGGGATACAAACCTCACAACATCACCCCAGGACAAGGAGAAAGAAGCCTAAATATGACAAGGATCCTCCATCTTGTCTTTATCTACTTACCATACTAACAAACCCAAAAATCTAAATTTCTCACCCTGTGATAAATTACATATTATGCTACTATCTAATTTACATTCTTGAAAATTCTGTTTCATCCCAAAGCCTAGGAAGCCCTTTCCATGGACAGAGGTTAAAAGTAGTATTTGTCAGAGGGTTTGGATCCTTCAAAACATACAGAAAAATATTCTCTGCATTCTGGGTTCCAACATCTTCCCCTCCTGTTTGAACCAAAACCAGTTCTTTAACAGTTTTGTCCATTGCTTGTCTAACACAATGAAGCAGACATGGCACAAACATTAAAAGAATTATGACACCAATCAATACACATAAACCTATCTTCAAAAGTTTTCTCCATGTGGGCAAAAGGTCAAACTGATTGAACTCATCATCCAACAAGCATCCATTTTCTTCTCCAAGTTTTGGTATTTCATTTTCCAATTGTTGTATACTTTCATGACTAGATTGTGAATGATCCGACAGGTTCATACAACACTCACTTTCAAATTCTTCTCATCCATGTCCATGCATTAGGAAAAGATAATCAATTGCAGGTCTGTTTTGCAGAGTTGCCTATCTCATACCTTGAACATCAGTTAACAAATTGCTCGTGCAAGAGAAGTGGCATGGGAAGTCTTACTCAACCAACAACCCATTTGATCTGACTGTTTCAATGCTGCTCCTGCTACTGCATGTGGCAGAGGAAGAGCAGTTATAAATCTTTTACCTTTTCTCCATGTCTTGAAATTATCATCACAATTGGAATCATACCGATCAACAGATCTTTTTCCGTCTACGTCTTTGCTCTTTTATCAATGACATGTTGGGTGTCAGCAAAGAAAGTTTCCCAATGCTGTATAGACCACCTTCAACATTTGAGGGGACGGCAGGCCAAATTCTGTCCCCACAAATGAGGAACATTCCTTTTGGAAACTGCAATGGAGCCTGGTTGGATGGTGTGATCATTTTTACAGTTGAATTACACCAAGATGTTGCATTTCTGTATATAATGTGACTTGGAGTTACATCTGTCACTTGGTTCTCATTCTGTTTTGACCCAGGAGAAATAAACATTACACAAAACTTCATTTTCATTGAACCATGATTTTCCAGTTCCTGAGGTTCATAAGGAGCCTCAGGAAGGGATTTGGTCCAAGCATCCCAACCTTCCACTGGATTCAAAGTGAACTGTGGAAGGGTTATTTTTTGAAATTGGCCATTGTTTCGTCTGATTTTCCCACGATTTTCAGAACATTTTTAACTCTATACTAACATGCTCGCGTCTCTGTTCTTGGGGTTGTCCCCTGCTTGTTCTTGGACTCGATAAGGTTCTATGTTTTTTGCTGGAATCCACTTTGATCCTGCACCTGTTGAGACACAAGCATACCCTTTGCCCCAGGTTATTAATTGAAATGGACCTTCAGTCTTTCCCGACTCTAGATTTTGGACCAAAATTAAAAGATTTTCTTTCAGTTTTGCTTGAGTACTGTTTGAAAAATGCCTAATAACTGGTGGAGTGAGTCCTGCAAAGGAGCTGTTCAAGAAATTTAAAACATACAAAGCTTTGATCAACCGCATCTGAGGTGGAGCCTCTGCCTCTCCCCTTTTCTGTTTATCCAAAAGGGATTTTAAGGTGTGGTGTGTTCTTTCAGTGATGGCCTGGCCCATAGAAGAGTTAGGAATATTAAATGTGTGATTAACACCCCATTTTTTCAAGAAAGTGTCAAAGGTTCCTCCTCTATAAGCTGGGTCATTATCTGGTTTGACTTCTTGAGGAACACCCAATGATGAAAATGCCTGCAAATAATGCTGACATGCATGTTTTGCGGTTTCAACTATGTGTAGGGAAGCAAAGATTGCACCTGAAAAGGTGTCTACTAATACATGAACATTTTTGAATCTCCCAAAAGGTGGGTATTTTGTGATGTCTGTCTGCCATAGTTGCAGACTTTGCAGTCCTCTCGAATTGACTGCTCCTGTTGATACAGGGGATTGCACAAACTGACAGTCCAGACAAGCACTTAGGATGGCTTTCGCTTGATTTTTAGAAATACGAAATGTTCACATCAGTGCTTGTGCATTCTGATGAAAGAATGCATGGCTCAATTTTGCCTGCTCAAGAATGTTTTGCAATGGGCTTGAAATGACCATGGTTAATTTATCTGCTTGAGCATTTCCTTCTGCCAAAAATCCTGGAAGAGAATAATGTGCTCTAATGTGGTGAACAAAATATTTGTGTTCTCTCTGTTCTAATAATTTTTTCATGCACACCAGATAAGAATACAGATTTTCATTATCAACTTGTTTTAAAAGTGAACCTTCTATTCTTTTGACTATGTTTGCTTGTCATGGGTTGCAGTGCGAAATGTAACCAAAACTCTGTATTCTATCACCATCTGATGAAACTGGGGTGTGAGGGGGTTGGTGTCGCTATATGACATGAGATAAATCACACGCAGACACCTCTCCTCAAGCAAGGGTAGAAGAAAGAGGAAGTTTATTGTAAGACTCCAATTTATATGTGTTACAGAAGTTGTTCACCATTGGTCTGACAGGTAACTTCCTCTCAGACCACACTGGTCAAACCAAAGGTCCATCAATTCTTGCTTCCTCTAAGGAGAAATGTAAACAATTGTTGTTTACAGAGACGTGACTGTAGAATCTGACTCCAGGAATTCAAAACATCAGAAGGCTAGAAAGAAACATGCAAGAGCAGGGGCAACATCTCACCCTTTTTCCATTTAAAAAAGAAAAAAAAAAAAAAGAAAAATGAACAATGTTGAAAAGGAAAATGTACAATGTTCAATGTCCATTTGTGGAGAAATCATCCGAGTGATCACTCATGTCATCTGCATCTGGGTCATCACTTAATCCATCCACTGAAGACTTTCAGTTTGGTCACAGTTTCCATGTTGCCCATTGGCTGTAAAAATGACAGGGTTATTCGAGTTTTGGGGTACAGTAAGATGATTGATGGTGTACAATCCCTTCGCCAACCAACTCTGCGGGGTGTCACCCTGCATTCCCCATTTTTGTTTTTGAAGAACCCGCTTCAGAGTACCATGAGCGTGTTCTGCAATAGCTTGACCAGTTGGAGAATGAGTGATACCAAACTTGTGTGACACACCCCATGCTTGTAGGAACTGCTGCACCTGCTGCGATGTGTAAGCAGGATCATTGTTGGTTTTCACAGCAGAAGGTACGCCTAGAACGGCAAAGGCCTGCTTCCAGTGGGCAAGGACATCGCGGGCCTTTTCTGCAGTGTGTGCAGAGGCACACATGGCAGAGGAGAACGTGTCCACCGTGACATGCACATACTTGAGCTGGCCAAACTTGGCAATCTGGGTGACATCAGTCTGCCAAAGCTCCAAGGCCCTAAGGCCAGTGAAGACAGTGGGTCCTTACACTGATTCCAGGCTATTTTGGGGCCGTAAAGAGATTTCTATGAAATTTTTGCTACCTGTAGTAGCTTATGGTTGGGCAGATGACAAATGATCTGCCCTGAAAAGTTTTCCAGAGCACTTTGCAGGGACACACTGTCTGCAAGGCTCCAGTCAAAATCCTCCCTTTGTGTCAGGAGTATGATCTTTGCGGGATCTGCACCCATCAATTGCAAACACCATTATTGGCATTTGGTTATTAAGTGAGCAGTTAGCTCAAACACTGCAGTTGCCATCTTCTGTGACTGATGGGGCAGACAAACCCATTCCAAGATGAGCAAAGGATCAAACCATTCGTCATTTCATTTGCCAATGATGGCTGTGGGATGCAAATCTGGAGTGGTAATGAACACAGTGATATCAATGGCAGGATCAATGCAGTGAACTTGGCAAACAGAAACAGATTGCTGAACCTCCTCCAGCACCTGACATGCTGCAGGGGTCAATGTCCGAGGTGATTTCAAATCAGAGTCTCCCTTTAATAGGTCAAACAAAGGAGACAATTGTGCATTGGTTAGCCCCAAGTATGGACGTAACCAGGTGATGACACCTACCAATTTCTGGGCATCATTCAGTGTCTTCACCAAATGCACAAATTTCACCTCCTGGAATCGGATTATCCATTTCCAGAATTTTTGATCCCAAATATTTCCAGAGAGGTTGTTGTGGAACCTTTTCTGGAGCTACCTGCAGCCCATTTGAATCCAAAGCATCAAGCAACTAAGGCCAAATCATCAGCAGCTTATTGTGGGTGAACACAGCCACCAAAATGTCGTCTGTATAATGATACAGGCAGGCATCAGGAAACTGCTTGCAGACTCCAGACAAGGCACGGGCCACATACCATTGGCATATGGCCAGACTTTTCCGTATGCCCTGGGGCAAAACGTGCCATTGATACCACTGTGCGGACTCAGCATTGACAATTGCTGGCATCAAGAAGGCAAATTTTTGTCTGTCATCGGAATGCAAAGGAATTGTGAAAACACAATCCTTCAAATCCACGATGAGAATTGGCCAATCTGTGGGAAGCATGGTAGTCACTGGCATGCACGCCTGCAATGTCCCCATGCCTTCCATCATGGCATTGACTTTTTGGAGGTCTTGTAACCACCTCCATTTCCCAGACTTCTTGATGCAGAGGACAGGAGTATTCCAGGGACTGTCAGAAGGCACCAGATGACGCTGGTCCAATTACTCCTACACCAGTTCTCAAAGGGTGACTAATGTGTTATGTGGGGGTGGCCACTCCAGAGGCCAGGCAGCAAGGGAGAGGATTGTGACATCCGCTCCAGTGTCCAGAAGGTTCTTCTACTCGAGAAGAGTGGCAGGACGCAGCTCCACCTCATGCTTCTGCAGCACCTGGTCCATGAAGCTCCCAGGCATCTTCGGGAAGAGCTTCTCCTGCACCACATGGATGGTCCTCATTCAGGACAGTGGTCCAGTGAACCAGAGGCGGCCCAGGAAATCCAAAGCTGCCTTCTCCTTGTGCCCGATCAACCACCCTAGGAACAGAAGACTCAAAAAACACAAGTTGAGAAATCTTTGTTCCTTTCGGGATAGTGATAGGGAGGTTGGGCGTGGATACCGTTGTACAATTCTGTCCTGTAAAATCCACTTCAGCCAACCCCATGTGCACAATCATGCCTCCCCCCAAGGGACTAACGGCACTCAGGGGGACCTTGTGCATCCCTCCAGAGTCTACTACAACTGTGTCTGCTGAGCCATGGGTGCTGGCCGTGAATCGGCCAAACAGACTTCCATCGGCTCCTGGGTCCGGAGAGAAACTTGTGTCTGAGCGCGACTCCCCTTCATGCTCTGCACCCAGTCTTCCGACTCCTGCCACAGCTGTCCCAGTAGAGCCCGCGCTTGGTGTGGAGCGTAGCAGGGCTGCCCTGGGTTCACCCCCCCTCGGGCGCGAGGGGAGGGGGGGGATGCAGAGACAGACGCAGCCGCCGAAGCCGCTGCCGCGCTTCACGTGTCTACTGCGCATGTGCCAGAATCCATCATGCCTGGCGGGGGCAATGCAGGGGGACCAAAGTCCGGGACCACTCCCAAGAGGGTCCTGCTCCTCACCGGGTACGCGATTGCATGCATCGTCTCCCCGGAGCAGAACGGGATGGGTTGACTGCCATTCCTGACCCAACTGGACAAGAAATTGGTCAACGCCCCCCCTCTGGCAACTTCCACCGCCATGCTCGACAGGCTCCACAGAAGCTGCGGCTCCCAGCACTGCCCCCACTGACCACATAACCAGGGGAGGAGAGCTGGACCCCTCTGCCTCCACAGCCAGGGGATACATTGCAGAGCTACCACAGTGCGGACTCAGAGTGGCCACAGACTCAGACCCGACAAGGGCCGGAGGCTGAGCCAAGGCCCCCCTGCAGTCCCCCAGCACCGGGAAGGCACTGAGGGAGGGCAGATCCTTCTCGCTCCACTGCCGCAACCCAAGGAGGGGGGGGAACCAGTGGAGCCTGATCCCCCTCCGCCCCTTCATTCTGATTTGAGACAGACAGATCCCCTTGGGAACTTAGCGAAGTCACGGAGTTCCAAGAGGGGCCAGAGGAATATAGCTCCAAGGCCAGGTCCACTGCCTGCCAGAGGATCAAAAGTCTCTCCACATCCTTATTAAAATCAGCAAAGAGAACCCCCTTAAGGCGGTCTCAAACCAGAGACCAAGCATCTCTAGAAAAAAAACATTTAAAATCCCGAATAAGCCTGTTTCTCCGGGCCCACAGGTACAAGTGTTCAAACTCACTCTTGGAGACAGGGATATGATTTCTGTCTAGATACCCTGCCCAGAGATCCAGTACAAGTGATCCTCTTGCAAAAAGGTTTTGTGTGGTCGCCATTGCTACCACACAACAGCTGCCTGGGGGAGGAAAGAGAGAAAGGAAACTGAGGTGACCTCACCCACGGCTGTCCTTCACTCAGGTTCACCAAATGTCACCATACGACATGAGATAAATCACACGCAGACACATCTCCTCGAGCAAGGGCAGAAGAAAGAGGAAGTTTATTGCAAAACTCCAATTTATATATGTTACAGAAGTTGTTCACCATTGGTCTGACGGGTAACTACCTCTCAGACCACACTGGTCAAACCAAAGGTCCATCAATTCTTGCTTCCTCTAAGGAGAAATGTAAACAATTGTTGTTTACAGAGATGTATGTGTGGGATCTGACACCAGCAATTGGAAAACATCAGAAGGCTAGAAAGAAACATGCAAGAGCAGGGGCGACAGGGTGGTGTAATTGTCTGTCAACAGGCCAACTGTCAAGAAACCTGCTGGGGCAGTTTTCTTATCTCTTCCAAAACCCAGCCTCCCTCCAGGGAGATATCTTCTGCTAATGGGCCATTGAGTCTCATTGATAGAATTACATCATTCTCAAGTTTCTGTGTGTTTTTGTTCTTTCCAAGAATGCAAAAGTCTTTTTGTCCAGCATCAAGATTGAAGAAAAGAGCAAGAGCCATCTCCTCTGCTTTTTCAAGGTTATTTATTTTCTCTTATTTATACAATTTCTTCTCTGACCCACAGAGATTTGTTCTGCAGGTCAGTTCACGGGGAATAACACCGCCCCGAAGGTGACGAGCATCTTTATACTAAAAGTGACGTATAT
The DNA here is from genome assembly GCA_018697195.1 of Certhia americana. Taxonomy (NCBI): domain Eukaryota; kingdom Metazoa; phylum Chordata; class Aves; order Passeriformes; family Certhiidae; genus Certhia; species Certhia americana. The sequence goes on from JAGMWU010000049.1 coordinate 62,616, forward strand.
CTTGTTTACAAAAGATTCCCAATACCTATTTTATGTTACGAAGTCAGGCTCTACTCTAAACCAACCAAAAATGCCCATGCCACAGAAGAAAATAGAGAAGGTGAAATAGAAAGAAGAAACCCCAAAGCCACGTGGAGACTTCATTTTGTGTTTTTATGCTTATCAACCTAAAAACGATATAAATCTATTTTTCACCCTGTGACTAACTATCACCCTACTTAAACTCTCGTGGTTTGTAAATTCTCACGCAAATATGGTAATTTCACCCAGAAGCTAAAATCAAAGACACAGGAGTTTTTGAATCCTTGCCAAGGTTTCCCAGTCCCCTGTGAAGGTCTGGAATCACCCAGGACAGTAAGAGGAGTGTTCTGGACTCCGACAGTTCGTGATGAGGTAGACAAGAGAAGTGGGGCAAGATTCTTACCTTCCATAACCAAACAAACCCACACATTGGATAAGAGAGAGACTGGAGATGGGGGGAGAGATTCTTGCCTTCCATATGCAAATGGACCCACACATTGTAGAGGAGAGAGACAAGAGAAGAGTGGCAAGATTCTTACCTTCCATATCCAAACGATCTTCATGGCTCCTGAAGAGATAGTAAGAGAAGAGGGGAAGGATTCTTTCATTCCATATCCAAAAGAACCCACACATTGGAGAAGAGAGAGACAAGAGAAGAAGGTCAAGATTCTTACGATCCATATCGAACAGTCCTACAGGATCAGGAAGAGAGAGACAAGGGAAGATGAGCAACATTCTTACCTTCCATATCAAAATGGAACCACTCATTGAAGAACAGGGAGACAAGAGAAAAGGGGAAAGATTAATACCTTCCAGATCCAAACAGACCCACAAGTTGGAGAAGAGAAAGACAAGAGGGGCATGATTCTTACATTCTAGATGCAAACATAGCCATATATTGGTATATAGAGAGACAAGAGAAGAGGAGAAAGATTCTTACCATGCATATCCAAATGGACACACACACTGGAGAAGAGTTAGACAAGAGATGTACAGCGAGATTCTTACCTTCCATATCCAAATAACCCCACACATTGGAGAAGAGAGAGACAAGAGGGGCAATATTCATACTGTCCATATCCAAACTGTCGTACTGTTTCAGAGAGAGAGAGACAAGGCAAGAGAAGCAATATTCTAACCATCCATATCAAAATGGACCCACACATTGGAGAAGAGGGAGACAAGAGAAGAGGGGCAAGATTCTTACCTTCAGGATCCAAACATATCCACATATTGGTAAATAGTGAGAAAAGAGAAGAGAAGCGAAATTCTTGCCTTACATATCCAAATGGACCCAAACTCTGGAGAAAACTTATACAAGAGAAGTGGAGCAAGATTCTTACCTTCCATATCCAAACAGTCCTACAGGTTCAGAAAGAGAGAGAAAAGGGAAGAGGGCCAACATTCTTACTTTCCAAATAAAAATGGACTCACATATTGAAGAAGATAGAGACATGTGTAGTCAGGCAATATTCTTACCTTCCATATCCAAACAGAACCACACATTGGAGAAGAGAGAGACAAGAGAAGAGGGGCAAGATTCTTACCTTCCATATTGGAACGGACCTACATTTTCGCAAATAGAGACACAAGAGAAGAGGAGCAAGATTCTTAATTTTCATATCCAAACGAACCCACACATTGGAGAAGAGAGGCAAGAGAAGACTGGAAAAAATTTTACCATCCGTATCCAAACATACCCACAAATTGGAGAAGAGGGAGAGATGAGAAGGTGAGGAAGATTCTTGCCTTCCATATCCAAATGAAACTATACATTGGAGAAGAGAGAGACAAGAGAAGAGAGGCTAGATTCTTACCTTGCAAATCCAAATGTTTCGACAGGTTCACGAAGAGAGAGATGAGAGAAGTGGGGCAAGATTCTTACCTTCCATATCCAAATGAAGCCACATATTGGAGAAGAAAGAGACAAAGGAATTCAGGCAAAATTCTTACCTTCCATATCCGAACAGAACTACACATTGGAGAAGAGAGAGACAAGAGAAGAGGGGCAAGATTCTTACCTTCCATATGCAAACAGACACACACATTGGAGAAGAGAGAGACAAGAGAAGAAGGGAAAGATTCTTACCTTCCATTTCCAAAAGTCCCCACAATTTGGAGAAGAGAGAGATAAAAGGGGCAATATACATACCTTCCTCATCCAAACGGTCTTATGGGTTCAGAACAAGAGCGACAAGGGAAGATGGACAAGATTCTTACCTTCCATATCAAAATGGACCCACTCATTGGAGAAGAGGGAGACAAGGGAAGAGGGGCAAGATTCTTACCTGCCGTATGCATACGATCCTACAGATTCAGAAAGAGGGAGACAACATTCTTACCTTCCATATCAAAATGGACCCTCACATTAAAGAAGAGTGAGACAAGAGAAGAGGGGAAGGATTCTTACTATCCATATGCAAACAAACCCGCACATTGAAGAAGAGAGAGACAAGAGAAGAAGGGAAAGATTCTTACATTCCGTATCCATCGGACACACACATTGGAGAAAAGAGAGACAAGAGGGGCAATATTCATACCTTCCGTATTCAAACTGTCCTGCTGTTTCAGAGAGAGAGAGACAAGGGAAGAGGAGTAATATTCTTGCCATCCATATCAAAATGGACCCCCACATTGGAGAAGAGGGAGACAATAGAAGAGGGGGAAGATTCTTACCTTCTAGATCCAAACATACCCACATGATGATTCCCCTTTCCCTCCACCCCACCCCCCACAAGCTGCTAGCTCAGATTTAGGGAGCTTTGGGAGAGGGGATCTTCAAAATAGGGAGAAGAGATTCAAAAGAGGCCCCTTACCTCAGGATGTATTCCAAAGCTTTATTCTCAATGAAGGGATCCCAGAAAGCAAGGTAGGAGCACATGGAGGCAAGGAGGGGTTTTTATCTCTTTTGGGGTCGGGGTCAGATTACCTGGCTGAACACCAAAGGTCAGAGTCAAGGGGCAGGTAAATCAGGCCAGGTTACAGTTTCTGGGGGAGGGGTTTTTGAGGAGAGGCATTCCCTAAAAGGAATGCAACATCTCACCCTTTTTTGTTTAAGAAAGTTAAAGGAAAAACATTGGGTTGCACATACTGTGGAGTTTCTCTTTCCCACCACTTATAATTGGTGGGGAAATCAGTTTGCTTTAGGTTTGTCAATTCTATGTGGTTAACTTCTGAGGTAGGAGTTATGAGACCAGCGATAGCCTTGAAAACTAAACGGCGTAGGATCCCATATGCTAGGGTTACAAGGAAAAGGATAACAAGAAACAACAAAATTGTTTTCACAATAGAAATCCACCACCCGGTGAACCCCCAACCCTTGAACAGTTCTCTGAACCAGTCCTCAGATTCTTGCTTCACTTCTCCGATCAGGCTGTTCATGCTCCAGAGGGTGGCATGGACGTTTGGTGCTTTTGACGTCAGGTTCAGGCAACAGAGTCCTTCAAATTGTTGGCATTCATGTCCATGAAGTAACAAGAGAGTCGATTGCTGCATGGTTTTGCAGCGTGGCCTGTCTGGTAATTTCCTCGTCTTCTAGGAGGGCACTGATGGCAGTTGATGTCAGATTTGCCTGTGTGATCACCCAGCAATCTAGGTGGCCCAATTCTCCTAGAGCTTTGGCTGCTGCGACCCACGGAAGAAACAGGGACACAGCAACTCTTTTTGGTTTTGTCCAGTAAAAAATGTTTGAATTACAATTTGGGTCTAATTTTTCAGCACTTCTCTTATGAATTTTGCATGCCGAATTGTTTTTGTGGGTCCATTCTCCAATTAGAGTTTGGTTGGCTGTCAAAATGGACAACCGTCCTATGGTACATGGTCCTCCTAAAAGCCGAGATGGAATTCCTGCCCATGCTCGATCCCCACAAATGAAGAACAATCCCTTAGGGAGGCTTTTGGGGCGTGAGTGAGATGGGTTGTCTGCTGCAATATGGCTTAGGTTATGACACCACTTTCTTGCAGTGAACTCTCCCCGATATTGTTTTACTACATGGTACTCATCAGTGCCAGGGGGTTCTGGATAGACAGAAAAATGTATGCAGTATGATGCAGGGGAGGAACCGAAAAGCTCTAACTCTTGGGGTTCTTGAGTCACCTCAGGCAATCTTGGCAACCACTCTGCTAAGGGGTTTGTGGTTATCACAACTTTCTGCTGATCATCCTTGTGTGGTTGGAGGATAGGTGACACTGGAATCTCATTGGACCTGAGTGTCTAAATCCCCTGGGAATTCTTTAGCCTGCAAAGGAATTCCTACCAGGAAGGTGGACATAAGATTCTTTGCCGAAGCAGTAGACAAGCATATGCTTTCCTGCTGAAGTGTCTGTGCCAGGGTCACCCAGAGGTTTTGACGTGGCTGAGGGACAATCCATGCAGCTGCCAGACTGTTCAGCATTAACAAGACGATGATTTGGAGGGGGTTCATCACAGGGTTGATTGGGAGGAAGGTTTTCTCTAAAAGGAAAAACAAACATTTTTTAAAACATGTTAAAGGTTTCTGTTTCTGCTGGAAGGAGCCTAAACTTAGGAAGATTCTTCTTCCTCCATCCAACGGCGTCTTCTCTTGGAGGCAGTGGCTACTTGCCTTTCATCTCCTTCTGCTGGAGCTGGGTTTTTGGGAACAAAAGGCTTTACCCACTTCTGGGGGATCCACCGAGGGCCTGAGGGAGTAGCTACACATGCATAGCCATGACCCCAGGTCACGAGCTCATAGGGACCCTTGGTTTCCCAAGTTTCTGGATCCCTACTCAAGACCAGTGGACGCTGAGACATTTTAAATGGGTTACCACTGTTAAAATGACGAATTACAGGTGGACTCATATTTTCAAAAGAACAGTTCAGGAAATTGATAGTAAAAATGGCTTTGCAGAGCTTTTGTTGTGGAGGCATCTCCACCATTGTGCTGCTCTGTTTAGCCAAAACCTGTTTGAGCGTCTGATGTGCTCGCTCAACCACAGCTTGGCCTGTGGGGGAGTGGGGGATGCCAGTTTTATGCTCCACTCCCCACTGCTGGACAAATTCCAGGAACTCCTTGGACGTGTATGCTGGGCCATTATCAGTTTTGATTTCTTTTGAGATCCCTAGCACTGAGAAAGCTTGCACTAGGTGTCGTTTAGCATGCACAGCTTTCTCTCCTGCATGGGCAGAGGCATACATTGCACCTGAATGTGTGTCTATACTTACACGAACATATTTGAAGCGACCAAAACTAGGAATGTGTGTGATGTCTGTCTGCCACACCTCACAACTGCCAAGGCCTCTGGGATTAACTCCCATACCCATTGATGGCATGCCCTGGAACTGGCAATTGGGACAGGTGGCCACTATAGCTCGAGCCTGACTCCGTGTTAGCTGGAACTGATGGATCAGACCTGGCACATTTTGATGATATTGTTGGTGACTCAGTTTTGCCTGTTGGAAGATGTCAGGGAGACGTGCTTTTTCAACTGGTGCAGCAAGGGAGTCTGCTCGACGATTCCCTTCTGCAATTTCACCAGGTAAATCTGAGTGCGACCTTACATGCATGACAAAGAACGGATGTTCTCAATGAGAAACTAAATAAATCATCTTTGAGAGCAATCTGAAGAGATGCTCATTCTCAATTTCTCTGAGCCCAGCCTGCTCCGCTCTGGATACTATTCCAGCTACATATGCAGAGTCGGTCACCAAATTAAATGCTTCTGAGAACTTCTCAAAGGCTCTTACCACAGCTGCTAGTTCAGCTACCTGGGGAGACCCTTCTACAAACGCCACATCAGCTTCCCAATGCTGAGTTTGAGGATTTCTCCAAGTCATCACCGACGTGTGGGAGGCCCCAGATGCGTCCATGAACACTGTGAGAGCTTTGAGTGGTCTCTGACTCATTTTCTTACAAGGAATGAGGTGGAATTCCTCATTAAACAGCTTGTGTGAGGGGGCATGGACCGATATTTGTCCCCTGTAGCTGTCCAGAGATAGTTGGAGACTGGCATTGTTAGCATTCAGGAACACACATAATCATGGATTGATTATATGAAGGTGCTTTTATTGAAGCACGTGGGAGCTACGGGTATTGCAACCCAAATCTAGCTCTGTCGTCTTTGTCCAAGGTGCACATATTTATACAATTTCAGCTATAGCAGTTATACAACTCTAGTTGCATCAGTAATCACTATAACAACCTTATCATATTGATTCATGAGAGTTAGCCCATCCTTGTACCACCCTTGTACCATCATGTACGAATCTTATCTCTGGGTGGGTGTCTTGGAAACCCCAAGTACCAGTTCCTGTCATGGGTGGATATTTTGGAAATCTCCTAGTACCCATTCCCGTAAGCCTTTAACCCATCCCTAATACCAAGCATTCTTGTGGCCTACTTCTACATGATTTTTAAAGCATTTAACCCTATACTAACATTACCCCCCTTTGAAAGTATTTTCCTTTACTGCAATAAGTGTAATGCTTTCACTATATACAGTCTTTTGCTTCTGAATTTATACTTGGTGTTCATCTTTAAATCCGTAGTTGTCATAAACGTTGCTGGAGACTAGAGGGTCTGGAGATGACAAATGCGGATGTGGATCTCTGTCTCGTGTCAGTGCCTTGATTATCTTCTGGTTCCAGGATACTCTTTTCTTTATTTCTCCCTTCAGAACTGCATAGATTAACCAGACTGCTAAAAATACAATCAGTAGGATTATTAAGTTCTCAGTGGTAGATTTGATCCATGAACTCACGTTCCATCCTAGCCTTTCAAAGATTTTATCTAACCAACTTGTAGTCAGACCTTTTCGTTCTTTCTGAGCTTTTTGCTCTATTTGTTTTAACTGATTAATATCATGTTCTACATCTGCAGTTACATTTGGGATGTGAATGCAACAGTGATCAATTTGTCCTCTTAGGTATCCGCACAATCCGTGTTCTTTTAACAATAACATATCTAGAGTTAATCTGTTTTGCAGGGTCATTTTAGTTGTGGCTTGTAATTGTACATTTAGATCTCTAAATCCTTCTTTGGTAACTCTTGCCAATCTTTCTACCTGGCCTGTAAGTTTGTACAACATTTCTCTATTATTATAGTTTGCTATTGGACCAAACAAGGATTCCAGAGCCCACCTAAATTTTACACCACTGGAGGGTTCTTGCCATGTCTCATCATTCTCTTGAACTTCTCGTCTAGTCCTTATTTGCAGAAGTTCATGATTTCCTTTGAATGAGGACTTTTTCCAAATTGGGCATAAAGTGGGGAGGCCTAAAGTAATTTCTCTTACTTTTTCATCCACAGGCAGGTGTGTTGTCCAGGTACCATCGCTTGCTGCCCATACAAATTGGCCTGGACTCTGAATGGTACTTCTGCTACATACTATCCTTTGAATCACCTGTGCTATTTTATAATTTATTTCACCTTGTTTGTGTTTAATTCCTCTACAGGCACAGCCAATTCGCAGAGCCACTACCAATGGTGGCATCTGTTTTATTTCCTCATCGTCAGAAGTACAGTCAAAGGTTCTATTACAGGACCACCAGTTTACTGTATCTGCTTCTATTCTACTGCTGGTTGCAACATTCAGTACACCTGGATCTGTTTTATTTTCAGAGCCTTCCCACTTAATGCACCAAGGGGTATCTGCCATGTATTGGAATTTTTGAAGCACACTCATTGACCACGCACTGTCCCAATTCTCGGCCTGACCTTTCTCTTCTTGTCCTTCACACCTCCATACAAGAACAGTATCTGAAACATTTTCTTTAACTTCCGGATATTTCGGCAAAACACATTCCCATATTGTGTTGTCATGATCTAATACCCCTAATGGTGACAACTTTAAAAATTTCTCCACTTTGCCATGACTCTGAATGCAATCTTGTTTGCTCAAAGGTTTCATCCATTCTCCCACTACCTTCCAAGTATCTTTAATCACTTGTCTCATTTCTGACACCTGCTTGCATGCAATTGTTCTATTCTTTTGAATTTCAGGTAATTTTTATGTTATAATTCCCCAATGTATAGGATCTCCTGCTGCCTTTGGTATTGGCAGACAGGCAGTTATTTTGCTAGTGTTTTGCATGTTGGCAAAATCTTTAAATAATCTAATCATTTCATTTTCTGCCTGAATGCTGTTAGGGACTTTTATCACTTGTGTCTCTGGCTGTACTGGAATCTGAGCTATGACAAGAGCAATTTCCCAAAAAAGGAAATACGCCTTTCTCATCTTTTCTTTCTCTTAAAATAAATCCCTCTTTGCTTATTATGTTTTTTACACAGCTGATAATAACTAGCAGCAACTAGTCTTGTTCTATTAAAAATTCGTACTAAATGTAAAAGTTTAAGTAGCCTATAAGAAGTATAAGTAAGTTCTTGCTGTTCTACGTTTTCAAATAATTGATGCAATTCAGCTTGAGTAGCCTCAGGATAATTAAGCCAATCTCGCAAGGCCGTATATGGACTTTCTGTGCGGAGAGGATGGGTACAATCAGCACATCCTCTTAATAAATCAAAATTGCCTCTATTGTGTATTGTCCTATGACAACCTCCACATTTAACAACAAGAGACTCACATCAATCTCCCAAACATCCACACTTCAACTTCGTAACCTTATTGTATCTAACAATCCATTTCTCATGTAAAGCAGTAAAAGCAACAAACAGTTGTGGATCACGCCAGTCAACTTGACCCTTAGTTAATCTTAGTTCTTGTTCCAATTGATCACAAATTGGTCTTAATTTTTGATTATATCTATGGAGCCATCATTGTCTGGCGGCGGCGTCCGTGCTGGAGCTGACCAAGTCCTCCGACTCGGAACTCGCACGGGACCTGCTTTATCTACAGCTTTGTTGGTTTTACAGTTTGCGTAGTCCACAGTGCAGGGGAAATCTTCTTCACTCTGGTGTAATGTATCCAGGGATCCAGTCCAGCTACTTTAACTGCTGTAAAGGTAGTTAACAGTACCTGATAGGGTCCATTCCACCTTTCTTTTAATGGTTCTTTGTTCAAGGTTTTAACGTACACTTCATCTCCTGGGTGGATATCATGAATTGGATTTTCAAGAGTCAGCGGCCTATTTCACACGAGGGTGCTCCGAAGTTGTGCTAGAACTTTTCCAAGAGACAAAACATAATTATACACCTCTTGTTTCCCTGTAACATGTACATTTGGATTAGGGTCAGGAGATTCATATGGTTTCCCATACAATATCTCATATGGACTGACTGACATCCCACTCCTGGGCTTTACTCGAATCCTCAGCAGCGCTATTGGTAAGGCTTGTGGCCACTGTAATTTAGCTTTTTGGCATATTTTGCTGATCTGCCTCTTCAGTGTCTGATTCACCCTCTCTACCTGTCCACTAGATTGGGGTCTCCATGGTGTATGGAGATCCCAAGCTATTCACAGCAACCTACTCACCTCCTTTACTACTGTGGCTACAAAATGTGGGCCCCTATCTGATGATATTCTTAGAGGCACCCCAAATCTTGGAATGATTTCCTGCAGTAACCATTTGACTGTCTCTTTCGCTTGATTTGTGCAACAGGGAAGGGTTTCTGGCCATCCTGAAAATGTGTCAACCCCCACCAGTAGATATTTGTATCCTCCAGTTCTTGGTAATTCTACAAAATCCACTTGCCAATAGTCTCCTGGTTCTACTCCTACTTGAATTTTCCTTAATTGTGCTTGTCGTCTAGCTACTGGATTGTTCTTTAAACAAATTTCACATATTACTGATTTTGCCATTGTTAACATTCGTACTGAAATTAAATTTCGTTGTAACAATTTCGCCAATGCCTCTGCACCCCAATGACATTTGTTATGCTTCACTTGTAAAATTTCTCTCATTATCAAGGGGGGTACCACTATTTGTCCCTGTGCAGTCACATACTACCCTTCTGAATTCTTCTGTGCATTCAGTGAGCGTGCCAGTCTCTCATCTTCTATTGAATATTTTGGTTCTGGTGGTAAATTAAATTGAGATACATTAGTTTTTAAAGGTATCGATGCCATTGTAGTTTGTACTTCTCGAGCAACTTGTCAGGCTGTCCAGTCTGCTTTTCGATTTCCTTCATGAATTTTGGAGCTTCCTAATTGGTGAGCTTTGCAATGCATGATTGCTATTTGCTCAGGCTTTTGTACTGCTTTTGTTAATTGCAGGACTGCATCTTGATGTTTAATGTGTGTGCCTTGAGAAGACAGCAGTCCTCTTTCTTTCCACAGTGCCCCGTGCACATGTACCACTCCAAAAGCATATTTTGAATCAGTCCAAATGTTTACCTTTTTCCCTTCACTCAGTTCCAATGCCCTGGTTAAAGCAACCAGTTCTGCCCTCTGGGCAGATGTATTTGTTGGTAAGGCCTTTGCCTCCACCACTGCACCTATTGTTGTTACCGCATATCCAGCGTATCTGGTTCCATTCTCCACAAAACGGCTTCCATCTGTAAACAATTCCCAGTCTACTTGTTCCAGTGGGACGTCTTTCAAATCTGCTCTAGCTGAACAGGCATAATCTATCACTTCCACACAATCGTGTTCCAGTGGGCTTTCTTCAATTGTGGTACCTAAAACCAAAGCTGGATTCAAAAGGTTAGTTGTCTTTAGTGTGACATCATCTTGCTCGGTTAGAATTACCTGGAATTTCATCATTCTGCTTGGGGACAGCCAATGGCTTTCATGTACGAGCAGCTGAAAATACTTGGATAGATCAGGCAATCCTAATGCTGGAGCTGTTGTCAATGCTTCTTTCAGTTTGAGGAAGGCTTCCTTCTGTGGTTTGCCCCAGGTAAATGGCTGTGTCTTCTGGGCCTCGTACAGGGGTTTTGAAATTTGTCCATAGTCCATGATCCACAGGCGGCACCATCCGGCCATCCCGAGGAAGACTCGCAGCTCATGCAGGTTCTGGGGTTCTGGAATAGCACAAATAGCTTGCATACGGATAGTATCTAGCTTTCGTTGCCCTTGTGAAATCTCACATCCCAGGTAAATCACAGTCTGCTGGGCAACTTGTGCCTTTTCTTTAGACACCTTATATCCTCCCATTCTTAGCTGATTTAAAATTTCAATTGTTACCTTTATGCAGGTTGCGTTTTCCTCTGTAGTTATTAGTATATCATCAACGTACTGTAAAAACAGGTATTGTTCTCTTGATACTTGCCCGTTTTTGGTCCAAATCTCCAGCTCTTCAGCTAGCTGGCTTCCAAACAGTGTTGGGTTGTTCTTGTATCCTTGTGGGAGTCGTGTCCAAGTGAGCTGGGTTTTCCTTCCGTTTTCTGGGTTTTCCCATTCGAAGGCAAACATTTTCCTACTTTCTTTGTCAAGGGGTATGCAGAAAAAGGCACCTTTTAAATCAATTACAGTAAACCATTTTTATTTCTCTTTCATGGATGTTAATAATGTATAAGGATTAGCTACCATTGGGTAAATATCTTTAGTTATTCCATTTATTGCTCTCAAATCCTGTACCAGCCTATACTCACCATTTGGTTTCTTTACTGGAAAGATTGGTGTATTAAATCCTGATTCACATTCTTCTAAAATTTGGTATTTCAAAAACTTTTCAATAATCTTTACTATTCCTTGTCGTGCTTCTGGTTTCATAAGATACTGTTTGATTTGTACAGCTTTTGCTCCTTCTTTTAACTCTACATGTACTGGTTGTGCCAACTTAGATTTCCCTGGTATGTCTGTCTCCCATACAGAGGGAATTACTGCATCCTCTACTTCCCGAGGGATAGCAGGGACTGGTTTTCCTTTTATCATTAAAATTTGTCCTGTCTTTGATTCGGGTATTTTCATCAAAAGTTCTCCATTTTCAAAAGTTATTACTGCATCAAGTTTTGCTAATAAATCTCATCCTAACAGTGGAATTGGACATTCAGGCATATATAAAAATCCATGTGTTAACACTTTGTTTCCAAAACACAAATCTAGGGGTTGCAGGAATGGTCGATTTTCCTCCTTCCCTGTGGCTCCAACTATTGTTGCTGTTTTGTTTCCAATTTGCCCTCTTAGATCATTTAGCAGAGAATATGTAGCCCCCGTATCCACCAAAAATTTTACTTCTTTATCTCCCAATTGTATAGTCACTAAAGGTTCTTGTATTGGTTTTTTTTCCTATTCTAGTCAGCTTCTGTGCTCTCCCAGCACCATCAATTTTGAAGCGTCTTGATTCTGATTAAACTGATTGCCCTGGTTAAGCTGATTCGGGCATTCGTTTTTCCAGTGCTCTTCCTGTCTGCAATAAGCACATTGATTTAACCCTAATTTTGGCAAAACCGATCCCCCTCATCCTCTGCCAAGTCTGCCCCTCCCCAGTCCACGACCACCTCTGCCATGCCCCCTAAAATGTGGATTCTGTCTTCCTTGTATCACTGCCAAAAGATTTTGCTGCTGCTTTTTACTAGCTTCTTTTTCGCTGTTATTGTATACTTTCTAAGCCACTTCAAGTAATTTATTCAAATTCCTTAAGTCCTCTCCCTCCAGCTTCTGCAGCTTCTTCCTAATATCATCCTGTGATTGTCCCAGAAAAATGAATGCAAGCTGAACATTCGCTTGTTCTGTCTCTAATTGGAGATCTGTATACTTTCTGGCTGCCTCTTTAAGCCTTTCCAAAAATGCAGCAGGGGATTCTTTCTTTTCTTGTCTTACCTCATACAATTTAGACCAATTCATAGCCTTAGGTATAGCATCCCGAACCCCTATCTGGACCCACTCTTGATATCTCTTCAGCCTCCGCATACCTTCAAAAGTATTGGGATCCCATTCTGGATCCTCAGTCGGAAAATTCTCATCTAAAGTCCCTGTCACTACCCCAATTCTGAGATCTTCTCTCGCCTTCTCCTTGGCTGCTCTAATCACCATTTCTTTCTCAGTAGAATCCATTAGATTATCCAATATTACTTGTATATCTTCCTAATCTGGATTCTGAGTTCTCATAATCATTTTTACCACCCCTGCCACTTTATCAGGATTTTCTCTGTAAGTTCCAGCTGACTGTTTCCAAATCACTAAGTCTGCGGGTGAAAAAGGCATTTTCACAAACACTGGTCCCTCTACTCCTACTCTTTGTCTCAAGGGGGCAATCACAGTCCGCCTTTGTCTGCCCAAATCTTTTCCCCTTTTACCCAGAACTGGAGCAAGCTTTGACTGAGTCTGATGGGATACTGGTGTCGCTGATTTATTATTATCATCCTCATTGCAATCCTCCTCCCTAGCATTCTTCCCATTCCTATGTATTACAGTTAGATTTTGATCATCTCCTGGAGGAGAAGGATCGGGTGAAGGTGGTAAAGGAGGATAAAGGAGGTAAGATGAAGGGGAGTTAGGTTTGGGTAAAATAGGATTAGGTGAAAAAGTGGAGGCAGACAGGACATAATCAGGTTCTCTTGGCCTTGCTGAAACCACTTGTAAATCAACATCTATTTCTTTTCCTTGACGCAAACTTTCTTTTAATGCCAAGTGCTTCAAACAACCTTTTTCTTTTACACAAACCTCACATTTATCACTTAGACATTCTTTAATTACCATCAAGCCGCACTCAGCCTGCCATTCTGGCTTACCTCGCACATAGAAAAACAAATCCACATACAGAATCTCATCTGTTTTTCTTTCTCATTTACAAAACAACATTAGCTGTAAAATAGTGTTATATTGCAAAGATCCATTTCTCGGCCACTTTTCCCCACTCTCCAGATTACATTCTGGCCACCACATATTACAATAATCAATCAGCTTTACTTGACGTAAATCTTGCCCAAAGTTGCCCTGTTTCCAATGTGCTAATAAGCACTCCAAAGGAGAAGTCCGCAGTATAGGAGCATTGCTACCTAAAATCCCTTTAAACTTCTCCATGTTAAAACTACAATACACCACAAACCACTGATGCCGGACCTGCACCGCTTTCACGATGTCTGATGGACGGCAGCCTAGGCAATACCACCAGGAATTCCTTTAGCCCAACCGTGCGTAGTTTTCACTGAGTGTTATCGGCAGGTACCAGACTAGACTGAAAAGCACCTTACCTCTCTCAGAGAGACGTTGTGAGCGGCGGAGACGGTCGCGGCCGGATGGGCTCCCCGAGAATCCCTCGGTCCCAGCTGGAGCGTGATCGGGTCGCGAACCCCCTCAGCAGCACTCACAGGGTCCCATCTAGGGTCGCCAAAATGTTAGCGTTCAGGAACACACATAATCATGGATTGATTATATGAAGGTGCTTTTATTGAAGCGCGCGGGAGCTACGGGTATTGCAACCCAAATCTAGCTCTGTCGTCTTTGTCCAAGGTGCACATATTTATACAATTTCAGCTATAGCAGTTATACAACTCTGGTTACATCAATAATCACTATAACAACCTTATCATATTGATTCATGAGAGTTAGCCCATCCTTGTACCACCCTTGTACCATCATGTACGAATCTTATCTCTGGGTGGGTGTCTTGGAGACCCCAAGTACCAGTTCCTGTCATGGGTGGATATTTTGGAAATCTCCTAGTACCCATTCCTGTAAGCCTTTACCCATCCCTAATACCAAGCATTCTTGTGGCCTACTTCTACATGATTTTTAAAGCATTTAACCCTATACTAACTGCATTGCTCTGGAGCAAATGCTCAAACATCTCTTTGGTCAGTCTCTTTGGAGAGTTCCTTCCCTCCTCTGAGAGTTTGACCGGGACGTGAATACATGTAAAGTCACAACCAGCCAGTTCACACAACCTTATCCTGGCTTTCTGAATCAACTGAGCTATCAACTCTTGTGGCTCAGTGATGGTCTTGGATCTTTGATGAGAGAGGAAGACTCACTCTATGATTATGAGTGAATCTCTCTGCCCCTCGATCCATTGGTAAATTAGACCATGCAGGTGTGGCAGCTTTCCTAGCACAATTAAATGGAAAGGTAGGCTTGGTTCATACCTGTGAGCCTGTCTCTCTGACAAGGCTTTCTGAACCTTCTCGATTGCTGTCTTTGCCTCTGGGGTCAGTTCCCTGGGAGAGCCCAGCTCTCTTTCCCCTTTCAATAATTTGAAAAGAGGGTCTAGATCCTCATTTGTGAGGCCTAGCCAGGGTCTTACCCAATTCAATGATCCATACAGGGAGTAGAGATCTGCTAGGGTTTTAGGATTACACATGATTTCCAATTTTTGAGGAACAACAGTCCTCTCTGAAATTTGCAAGCCCGGGTACTTCCAAGGTGGCATCCTTCGAACTTTGTCTTCCTGTAATTGAAATCCAGCAGAGGTTAAAACTTTAGCCACTAGGTTAAGCATGTGTTGGAGTATAGAGTCATTGGGGGCACACACCAGCACATCATCCGTGTAGTGAAGGATGATGGCATCCTGTCTCTCAGCACGTACAGGTGACAGTAACGATGCTACATACTGTTGGCATATGAACGGCGAGGCTTTCATACCCTGAGGCAGCACCTTCCAGTGGTATCTCTTCATGGGGGCCTGGTGATTTAGGGTGGGAACTGAAAATACAAACGTTGTGGGATCTTCTGAGTGCAGAGGAATTTGGAAGAAACAATCTTTGATATCTAAAACAGCGAATTTCCAGTCTCGAGGGAGCATTGTTGGAGAAGACATCCCTGGCTGGAGTGGTCCCATGTCCCCTATGATTTTGTTTATTTCCCTGAGATCATAAAGCAGTCTCCACTTGTCCTTTCCCGGTTTCTTTATTACAAAGACTGGGAAATTCCAAGGGCTTGTTTCTTCTAGGTGGCCTTGAGCCACCTGCTCCTCTACAATGTTTTCAAGCCCCTTGAGCCTTTCTTTGCTCAATGGCCACTGTGCAACCCACTTTGGGGTGTCCTGTAACCATGTTAATTTGTGGGTAGGGCGCATCACAGTGGCTACTTCTAAAAATCCTGGGGTGTCTTAGGAATGACCAGTTGGACTCCCCACTGGGACATCGTGTCTCGTCCCCACAAGGGGGCTTTGTAATTTGCAATGAATGGACGAACACTTGCTATTTTTCCATCAGGTCCCTCAATTTGCACAATTTTTTTTTGAGATTTTAGCCAATGTGATTCCTCCTATGCCCTGAAGTTTTCCTGCCACAGGTTGCAATTCCCAGTTTGATGGCCACTTGCTCTCTGGCAAAATTGTGATGTCTGCACCTGTATCTAAAATTCCCTCCACATGAAGGCGGTCTGACCCATATGCTATGTTGCACGCCATGGAAGGTTTGTCATCTCCCACCACCTCTGCCCAGTAGATTTCCGGTGATTTTCCATCTGCCACTATCTCAGCCGGAACGGGAATGGCTTGGGGAAGGATTTGCCCCTCTGCTAGGTAGAAAGGTGGGTGTTTGCAGCGTGCTAACAGCATGAGGTTTGTTATTTTTCCCTTAATGGTCATGGGAACTACCTCAATTTGTTCTGGTGTGTGTGCTGTGTCTCCAATGACAAAATACTCACTGTCCATTTCCATGTTGACCGACTGGTCCTGAGGGATGTTTGACAGGTCCACTGTGATTATTGTCCAGTCTGGAGATCTGAAATGAAAACCTTTGGCAGTCACAAGCCTATGTCGGCCCGGTGGCTGCCAAACCTTGTTAATTGAACATTTGACATTTGTATTTTTTCTCTCCCCCACCCCTTTCCCCTTATCTGTTAAGAGAGAGGTAATAGCTGGTGGGGGACCCCGTCTATTTCTGTGTACGCGCGTGACATTATTAATGACGGGGGACGCGCTGAGAAGTCAGTTTTTTTGTTTGTTGGGCTTTTTTTTCTGCCTTGGACTCTGGTTCTTGTTCTGGGGGCAGGCCTTTGCAAAATGTCCAGGCTGTTTGCAGAGGTGGCATATGATGTGCCGCAGAGGATCTTGTGATGGTGGTTGCTGCATTGGTTCAGGTTGCACTGGTGCTGCAGCCCTGGGATGAGGCAGTCCTGGATCAGGTGCACTGAACAGCTCTGCTTTCCTGGAACAGGCTTCAATCATGTGAGCAAGGGTTGGGGAGGGGTCGAGAGGAAGGCTAAGGATAATCTTATGACAGGTCTCATTAGAATTCCTCTGAGCTAATTCTTTAATGAGTTCGGTCTGGATAGATGGTTGTTGGACTTGTCGTTCGACCTGTGTTCTTAACCAGTCTACAAACTGCAAAAAATTTTCTGAAGGAAATTGTTTGGTATTTGTGTAACTGCCTTGAATGTCTGTGGTGGGTAGCTGATAAAAGGTTTTCTCTGCAGCAGTAGAAATTTTATATAATATTTGCTGTGATAGTAATCGAGTTTTCTTTTCAGGACAATGGAATTCACCTTCACCACATAAGTGATCCAATGTGATATCATTATTGTCATTATCGTTAGCTGTATCAGGTGTTA
Organism: Certhia americana; assembly: GCA_018697195.1. Classification (NCBI taxonomy): domain Eukaryota; kingdom Metazoa; phylum Chordata; class Aves; order Passeriformes; family Certhiidae; genus Certhia; species Certhia americana. The sequence goes on from JAGMWU010000049.1 coordinate 79,929, forward strand.
GGTGAATGTCCTGTAATACTGTTTTCAAATTTTTTTTCCAAATGCTTTCCCATAATTCATATTCTGAGGGTGTTAATAAACATTTGAATAAGTCTTTAATATCAGAAGGTACCAGTTCATTTGAACTGAATGTGGCAGTTATCATGCTTTTAAAAATTTGACTGTATCTGCCAAATTCCTTTTGTATTTTGCATAGCTCTTTTTTATCTTGGTAAGAAACTGGTTTATATTCTTTTCTACCATTTTTCCTGCCAAGATATACCACAGGTGCAACAAAGGGTATGTTTTCATCAGATTCGGTTTTAGTTTCTGGAAGTTCTGTTGTGTGAAAGGTAGAAGGTATGGTATGACTGTGCATGCAGGTATGCAGGGGCATTTCAGGTCCTGATATAATTTGCTCCTGCTCTGGAGCTGTGAGCAAATTGCAGCACCGACCACAGCCGTGAGAGAGAGGGGACCCCACCCCCCACCCCCCCCCCATTGCTTGGCGAGGGGGCAGGGCCACTGCTTGCCATGCTGCGGGGTTGGGTGGGCGGGGCCACCACTTGTCGTGCCTTGTGATGGGTGGGTGGGGCCACCGCCTGCCGTGCTGCGAAGGGGGGGGGGGGGGAGGGGGAACCACGGTAACTGCTCGCCGCACCGCGGGGGGAGGGGGGAGCAGGGGAACTACAGTACTCGCTGACCGGGGGGGGGGGGGGGGGGGCCGGTTGCCGGGCCAGGGGGGGTGAGGGGGGAGCCCCTCGCAGCGCCGTGCAGGGTCTCCCACCGTGCCGCCGCCATGCGGGGCACACGCCTCCCTCGTGTCCCCATGCTCCGCGCCAGGGCCGCCCGCGCCAAAACCAGCATCGGGGCAGAGCCCGCGCGCCCACACCTGGCTGCCACCTGCACCGTCCCGTCCGCTTTCCCCCCCACAGCTGCTTCGGGGTCCAAGCTGGAGGGGGGAAAGCTATGGTAATAGGGGGGAAAGCTGGGGGCGGAGGGGTGGGGTGGGTGGTATGGGGTAGGGGTGGGGTTAAGGGGAAGGGGGTACGGGTGAAGGGCGGGGCTTTGAGAGACAGACGGGTTAGAAGGAAGAGACCCAGCCACGTGCTCTGCGCCATCTTTGTCATGCCAGGCTGTGTAAAAAGGTGGCTGAGATGTTTCTCTGCTGGAAATAGAGAACTGCGGAGGTATAAAAGGGTTATTTAAAGTAGATTTCTGGGGCTGGCCGTCGCATTTCGATTTCAAGAGATGCTTGCGGGCCTTTAAAAAAATTGGGATGAATTTTGGAACAATTTTGTCACCATTTTCAGTTTTTTTGGTCAATATTAGCCCAATATGATCCCAAAATGCACAAAAGTGACATTTTCCCAGTTAGAATCTGTAGTTAACCAAGAGCTGAAATGTTTTAGTAGCTTCTTAGGGATTTTAAGATCTTTTAAAAGTGGTATAAGTTGCTTTAATAAACTCTTTTGTGGACACGAAGGTGTTGCTCCCATGTTAGATTACAATATGTCCAACTCTATAAACTTCTGAGCGAGATATAACAGAGAAACAGGACCGTCCCTTCTTCCCGCTATCACCAGAGACCTGGCAGGGGACGGGGGGTGCAATAGGGCAGGGGAGAAAAGGCGCAGTGCCAATTTCCCCAGCTCTAGGGCTGGGGGGGGGGCTTGGTACTCTGGGGTCCCCCCAGAGCTCGCAACACACCCAAAATGCAGAGTTCCCCTGGCCCGCATGGCACCTGTGCCTTCAGGGGAAACAAACAAAAAGAAAAAAAAATTTTCCTGTTTCTTGGCTAAAGAAGTTCCCTATCGAAACCGACCTGTATAGGTTCAGGCTACCGGTTCTCCCTCCCCCACACTCAGCTGTGCAAATAACGGCTGAATCAGTGAGTGAGGAAATTGAACTGTCCAAACAGCTTGTGAGATTCCAGCTAATTACGTGGGTTTCGAAAATACCACGTTGGGACGTGAGGTGTATTCTTTTTTTTTAGTTGGGGAATGTTGGACTTTGACTTTGGGGCTTGTGACTCGCACTGGTGCTGTGTTGATCTTCTTCACTTCTTCCCTTATCTTTCTCATCTCGTCTCTAAACTCTTCTTTAAGTTCCTTAACCACAGCAGAGAAATGAGTATGCATTGGGCTATTGACCATACTCATAATTTCTAAGCTTGTTGGCTACAGAACCCACTGTCATTTGGTTGTTATCTGCATTGATTGTTGCAATGAAGGTGGTGTATTGAGTTAGCCTTAGATTTGCTAGACTCCACAACATTTGCCTTGTGCACTTGACTTTGTCGGGGTCATTATCGTGCTGTTCACTCTTCCTAAAGAGTACTTCTAGCATTGCTACTTCTCTCAGCTGTTGGATTTCTTCCTTAAGGGTCTTTTAGCGCAGCTTATGATGGTGCTCCTGCATTCTCTTTCTGTGGACAAACCTTTCTCTTACACTCATTAAAAGACGCTCCCAGAGGGAAAGGGGCTTAGGCTTTCTTACAAATAGCTGATTGACACTTGAGTTTTGGGTTAAAGGTTCCAAATTCCTGGTCTCACTACTATCTAGCTGCACACTTGTACCCATAAGGTCTTAGACTTGGAGTAACTAGGTTGTATAAGCCTCACGTCCTCGTTGTATAATGTCCTTCCGCAGGTTACGGAGACTTTCATACGACAGAGATTCAGTGACGATTGCTACCTCTGGCTCCCCTGCATGTTGTGAGGGCTCTCCTTTTTTATTTGATTTTATTTTAGCCTTCTTCGTTTTTACAGGGGCGACTGCTGCTGCCTGTGATTTCTCTTGTGGTTCAGCTGGAGCCTGGACAGATGTAACATCTGTGGGTTCCACTGCTGCACCACAAGACTTTCCTTTTTTGAGGCAGCAGGAGGGCTTCTCACTAGTGGGGGAGGTGTGCTCCTTTAGTATTTGGCTTATTTTTTTTAGCAGAACTCTCACCGAATCTGGCTGGTTTGTTTCTGAGGTGGTTTGTGGGTCAGGGTCAGGTTTTGGGGTAACATCCTTAATTTTTGGGGCAGTGTCTAGCTCTGTGGTAGTGTTTGGCTCTGTGGCACTGTCAGGCTGTCTGGCAGTATCCCTGTTCTCTGGGGTAGGTATCAGGGTGGTTATTTAAGTAAATCTCTCCTTTTCTCTGAATGCTAAATAGAACAGGCATATTAGCAACACTAGCTACTGCATGACATTATTAGCATACAAAGAAAATTTGAACCCTTCGAAAACTGGTGGGGTAGACCCAAAGAGCCAGGTGAAGGGTTGGGAGAAAATTTCTGTTGGTGGTATTTTTTTACAGTAGGTGCCATTATTAAAGTAACCCCAAAAACATTTAGTTAGTATGCGATAGCTCTGAATTCATGTGCTTGCCTTCTAGAAGTTAAAAATCTAGGAATTCCTCACCTTATCAACTCATAAAATAAACTGGATAACAGCTACAGTAGCTTTAGTTATGGGGCTTATGTTTAGATAAGGGGCTACAAATGGAAGAAATATAGCTGTGGCCACGTGCCATCCAAACCAGGGTATGCTAGACAACATTGTTCTACTTAATGAAGTTCTTAAATTCACCACACAAAAAATTAGATTACTTGAGCTGTTATTCCTTTTTTACCCTTTTTCTCTCGATGTCCTCAGACCCCACTGTTGGGCGCCAAAATCTGTCTTGGTTTGGAAAGACAGGGGTGTTTGCTAGGGAACTAAAAAAAAAATGGAAACTTCCTTTGGATTTTGTTATAATTCTAAAATTGAAGAGGAGGTTTTTGACAATGATATGAGGGTAGGAATAACAGTTCTTTACTATTTAGTCTAACAAGGTAAATTAACAATAATAACTATAATATTGACAACAAACAGAACTAGAGAAGAAAAGAAAAAAAATAAAAACAACAACCCAGTTACAGTTTTCTTCAGGCACCCCTCACTCCCCTCAGTACTGTTACAAGCTACCAGAGCCAGCAGCAGTCCTGGGGGTGAGATACATCCGAGGCTCGACGGTAGTAGCTGGAGCTGTAGAAAATGTCCTGGCTAGACACGGGTTGCAGAAAACAGCGTGGGGAGACTTCAAACAAAACTGAAGAAGCCGTGGGTACAGGGCAGGGAGAAGGAGCTCTTGGCAGGTCAGGGAGGGAACGGGTTCCTAAAATCCTGGGGGACACATGAAGAGACGGTGGTCCGACCGAGTTCTAGGTGAAGGATGGTGAGAGCTCTCCACCGCGCGGAGACGAGCAGCTCCTGGTCGTTTTCTTGAGAGCAGAAAACTGCCCAGAGCGAAGTGAAGAGGGTGCCTCCCTGTTTCTGCCTTAGCTGCTTTCTTTGTTTGTTCTTAAGCACTTATGAGCACTGAAAAGCACCCAGCACTTAGCTTCTTAGCAACTTCTGGGAAAAAATTCTATAGGGAAGCACCCCAACCCTCAACACCTACAGATTCAGAAAGAGGGAGGCAAGGGAAGAGAAGCAATATTCTTACCTTCCATATCAAAATGGACCTACACATTGGAGAAGAGGGAGACAAGAGAAGAGAGGCAAGTTACTATGCCTCTGTATACAAAAGGACACACATTTTGGCGAAGAGTGAGAGAAGAGAAGAGGGGCAAGATTCTTACTATCCAAATGCAAACAAACCCCCACATTGGAGAAGAGCGAGACAAGTGAAGACGGGCAAGATTCTTACCTTCCATATCCAAACGAAGCCACATATTGGAGAAGACAGAGACAAAGGAATTCAGGCAAGCTTCTTACCTTCCATATCCAAACAGAACCACACATTGGAAAAGAGAGGCAAGAGAAGACAGGAAAAAATCTTACCATTTCTATCCAAACATACCAACAAATTGGAGAAGAGAGAGACATGAGAAGTCGAGGAAGATTCTTGCCTTCCCTATCCAAATGAAAATGCACATTGGAGAAGAGAGAGACAAGAGAAGTGGGACAAGATTCTTACCTTCCATATACAAACAAAGCCACATATTGGAGAAGAGAGAGACAAGAGAAGAGGGGCAAGATTCTTACTTTCCAAATCCAAATGTTTTGACAGGTTCGCGAAGAGAGAGACGAGAGAAGAGGGGCAAGAATCTTACCTTCCATATCCAAACGAAGCCACATATTGGAGAAGACAGAGACAAAGGAATTCAGGCAAGCTTCTTACCTTCCATATCCAAACAGAACCACACATTGGCGAAGAGAGATACAATTGAAGAAGAGCAAGATTCTTGCCTTCCATGTCTGAATGGGCCTACAGGTTCGGAAGAAGAGAGACAAGAGAAGAGGAGCAAGATTCTTACCTTCCATATCCAAATGGACCCCCACATTTGAGAAGAGAGACATGAAAAGAGGGGCAAGATTCTGACTTTCCATATCCGAACGGAGCCACACACTTGAGAAGAGAGGCAAGAGAAGAGGAGGAAGATTCCTGCCTTCCATATCCAAATGGAACAACACATTGTAGGAGAGAGAGACAAGAAAAGATGGGAAGATACTTACCTTCTATATTGAAACAGACTCACACATTGGAGAAGGGAGAGACACAGGAGTAGTGGGGCAAGATTCTTACCTTCCATAACCAAACAAACCCACACATTGGAGAAGAGAACAATAAGAGAAGGTGTGCAAGATTCTTACTATCCATATCAGAACAGACCCACAAATCACAGAAGAGAGAGACAAGAGAAGAGGGGCATGATTCTTACCTTCCATATCGAAACGGTCCTACAGTTTGGTGAAGAGGTAGACAAGAGAAGAGGGGCAAGATTCTTACCTTCCAAATCCAAACAGACCCACACATTGGAGAAGAGATGGAGAAGAGAAGAGGGGAAAGATTCTTTCCTTCCATATCCAAACAATCCTGCAGGCTCCTGAAGGAATAGTAAGAGAAGAGGGCAAGATTCTTACCTGCCATATCCGAACTAACACAAACATTGGGCAAGGGAGAGATAGGAGAAGAGGTGCTAGATTCTTTGCTTCCATATGCAAATGGACCAACACACTGGAGAAGAGAGGGTCAAGAGAAGTGGGGAGATATTTTATATTTCCACTTCCAAACAGATCCACGCATTTGAGCAGGAAGACACTGGATATAAGGGGCAAGATTCTATCCTTCTATATCTGAACGGTCCTACAGGTTGGCGATTAGAGAGACTAGAGAAGGTGGGCAAGATTCTTACCTTCCATATCCAAGTAGACCCACGCATTGGAGAAGAGAGAGGCAGGAGAGGAGGAGCAAGATTCTTACTTTCGTTATCTAAACTAACGCGAAATTGTAGAAGACTCAAACCTGCCTAGGCAAGCGCTACATGCTGACCATTGTGGAAGCCACCACTGGATGGTTGGAAACCTACCCTGTGCCTCATACTACAGCCTGGAATACCATCTTGGGCCTAGAAAAGCAAGTCCTGTAGAGACATGGCACCCCTAAGAGAATCAAGCCAAACAACAGGACCCATTTCAAAAATGGCCTTATAAACACCTGGGCCAAGGAACATAGTATTGAATGGGTATATCATATCCCTTATCATGCAGCAGCTGCCGGGAAAGTTGAACAGTGCAATGGAATACTTAAGATTACATTAAAGGCACTTAGTGACGAGACCTTCAAAAATTGAGAAATGAACTTAGCAAAAGCCACCTGGATGGCCAGCATCTGAGGGTCCATCAATTGAGCTGGTCCTGCCCAGTCCAAACCCTTGCACACTGTGGATAGTCCCTGCGGTACACATGAGGGGTATTTTAAGAAAGACTGTTTGGATTAGTCCCACTTCAAGCAAAAGCAAACCTATCCGTAAGATTGTTTTTGCTCAAGGACCTGGTTACACTTAGGAGGTAATGCAGAAAAAAAGAGAAACACAATGTGTACCTCAGGGAAACCTAATCTTAAGCGAGAACTGTGTGTAAAGTTTCATTATGTATATATGTATATATATATGTAATAGAGTTTAAAGAGAGTATTGATACAGATAGTAATAGAATAAGGGGTGGATAATGTCACAGGTTGCAGTGAAAAATGTAACCAAAACTGTGTATTCTATCACCATCTGATGAAACTGGGGTGTGTGAGGGGGTGGTGTAATTGTCTGTCAATAGGCCAACTGTCAAGAAACCCTCTGGGGCAGTTTTCTTCTCTCTTCAACAACCCAGCCTCCCTCCAGGGAGAGATCTTCTGCTAATGGGCCATTGAGTCTCACTGATAGAATTACGTCATCCCATTGGGAAATGCTGCATCCAGGAGAAAAGCAAAGTATTCCTACCTGGACAAAAATCTGGGAGTTGGAACACCAAGCCAGCCTTTCCACTGGATTCCCAGAGGAAGACCAGGCCCAGCTATCGCTTCTGGACCTTCAGTGAAAGAACTACACTCTTTCTACAGCAGCATCACTTCAACAGAGCCACAGCTGCTACTAGGACTGCAGCCACCATTTAATGGGACTGCCACCAACACCCTGACCCACAGGGTGTCAAGTTATATCCTGACTCTGTCAGTGAGTCTTGTTTTGTTTATTTGTCTTACTGCATGTGTTTTGGTTTTATTGTTTATTTTCGTTCCCATAATAAAGAACTGTTATTCCTATTCCCATATCTTTGCCTAAGAGCCCCTTAGTTCCAAAAGTTATAATAATTCAGAGGGAAGGGGTTTAAATTCTCCATTCCAAAGGAAGCTCCTGCCTTCCTTAGCAGACACCTGTAGTTCAAACCATGACATTGCTACATAAGCTGAATCTGTGATTAAATTGAGGTGTTCTTGAAACAAGTGGAATGCTCGAACCATGGCTGCCAGTTTTACAATTTGGGGTGAACCTTGTATTATTCGGATATCTGATTCCCACTTTCCTGTGGTTACATTTTGCCATGTTATTACTGACTTATGTGTTTTTCCTGAGCCGTCAGTAAATAACATTATTGCATCTAATGGTACTTCACTTATCATGTTTTTTTTCTCTAAAACTTATCTTTGATTGCAGCAGTCTGTGACTAGGAAAAATGCATTGAACAAGTGCCTGAATAGTCTAATAATGCAACGTGTAAATCATCAGATGATTGCATTGCCCAATCAATATATCTTTTTTTCAAGGGCAGATAAATCATCATGAAATCTTTGTCCAACATGGTTAACAATCTTGTTCTAGCTCTAATTATAATTTGGGCTGTCATTTCCAAAATTGTGAAAATAGATTTTGGAGACCTGTAGGGTAAAAAAATCCATTCTATTATCAGCAAAGGATCCTGTTGTGATGAGTCCCATTGAAAAATGAGACCATACAGTTGCATATTTTCCCCTATTACTGCAAGAAAAAATGGTTGGTTCTTCATAAAATGATGTGCTTGTCTCTGCTGAAGAGATTTGGTAATTTTTTCAAAAGCTTCCTGAGCTTCAGACATGATCTCTCTGGGAGATTTGATATTACAGTCTCCCCTTAAAAGGTTGAAAAGCGGTGCAAGTTCATAATTTGTGATCCCCAAAACTGTCCTGATCCAGTTGATCTCTCCTAAAAGTTGTTGTAGGTCTTGTAAAATTTTAACTTGAGTTCTGATTTGTATTTTCTGTGGTCTTGATGTTTGTTCTGTGATTTTCCATCTCAAGTATTTCCATGGTGAAGTTTCCTGAATTTTTGAAGTGGAGACTTCCAATCCGGACTTCTGAACTTCGGTAATCATGCTGTCACGAATTTCTTGCAATTCTTGATGTGTGGGTGCTGCAATGAGCAGATCATCCATGTAATGAATGATCATTGCCTGTGGATGTTATTTCTGAGCCGGGGATAAAGCTCGTGCCACAAACCATTGACAAATGGTTGGAGAATCTTTGAGGCCTTGTGGAAGGACAACCCAATGATATCTTCGCAGAGGTTTTTGTCTATTGATGTTTGGGACAGAATTTGCAAATTGAGAAGCATCCTCTGGATGAATGGGATGTTGAAAAAGTAATCTTTGAAATCAAGGATCACAAGTGGCCAATCCCTCAGAATCACTGAGAAAGATGGAAGTCCAAGTTGAAGTGATCCCATTTCTTCAATGCTCTCATTGATTTTCCTCAGGTCATGGAGCAATCTCCATGAACCGGAGGACCTTTTGTGGATCACAAACACTGGAGAATTCCAGGGACTGTTGGTTGGTTTTATGTGACCTTTCTGTAATTGCTGTTTAACTAATTTCTTGAGAGTACTCAGTTTCTTTTTTCCCAGGGGCCACTGATCGACCCAGACAGGATTGTTCATCTTCCAAGTCAATTTCAGGGTGCTGAGTGCTGCAGTGGCCCCTATGAAAAATCCACTTCTATTTTTGTCCCCCATTGTGATAAAATGTCCCTTCCCCATACTGTGATGGGCATCTGCAGAATGAAGGGACAAATGATTGCTGTTTTTCCTCCCAGTCCTGTGACAACAATTGCATGCTCACTCTGCAGGCATAGGGTATTTCTTCCAATACCTGAGAGAGAACTCAAAGGGGCCCTCAAGTGCCAGTATCTGGGCCAAAAGAGGTAGGAAATGACCATGACATCTGCTCCTGTGCCCAACATGCCTTTGATTGAGATTGTTTTGTCTCCACATGTCAAGCTGCAAACGATCACAGTCTGATCACAGCCTATCTGTTTCACCCAAATGGCATGAATGTCCGTGTCTTCATGGTCAGGTAAAGTTTGCTGATCTACCACTGACATGATTTGCTCTGTTGCATGAGCAGGCAAAGCAATTGCCTTGGCTGTTGGAGTATTTTCTGGAATGACCAATGGAGGGCATATAGGCTGAGCCAAGACACTTAGTTCTTCATTATGATCTGCTGAAATAATTGACGGATAAACAATGAGTCCTATAATACTGCATCTATCTTTGCCTACAATTAAAAAGTCTTGTCTTTTCCATGATGTTCCAGTGACCCCCATGTGTATCACTGCATGATTTTCATTCATGAAACACACTAATTTGGAAGTTGCCAATTCACATTGTGCCCCTGGTGGCAACGGTTCTGGGTCGCTGGGTATTGGGAAGGAAGAAACAGGAAAGTCCTATAAATCTGACTACTTATCCAAAGATGTTAAGAATACAGAAACTAGAAGAGACATTGAAATGAAAGCAGTGTTTGTCTGAATGTTTATAGAACAGCTTTGGCTGACCAAAGGTCTTTCTCTCTTTGTTAAGAATGTGATTTACTAACAGACATACCAAATCAGAACAGACCCTTCTTCCCTGGCTTGCCAGGAAGGGACCCCTGATAAGATTTAGAGATTAGAAAGTAGTAAAACATGGTAATATAGAGATTCCTATAGGAGGCATGTAAATGTAGAAAATTTGTATTTGATACTAGATTGGCTGATGAGAAAGTAGAATATTCAACATAGAAAGAGATATAAGTCATTGTAAAAGGAGAGCTTGCTCTCTTTTCTTACTCTCTTACCCTCTTACTCTCTCTTGCTCTTATCCTCTTATGCTCTCTTGCCTTGTGCTCTCTCCTGCTCCTGTGTCCTTTAGCCTGCTCTGAGCTAACTCTGAGCTGGGCTCTTTTCACCCACACCATATGTAATAAACTTCAAAACTTAACCATAGAGATCTCGGCTGAGTACTGTCCCAGACTGTTCTGACATGTAACTGTTTCCTACAGCTGGGGAATTGGTAGATGGTCCTGCTGATAGAATCTGACTGACTTTCCCCGATGACTGTGTTTCCTGTGGGGTTACATTTTGAGTCATTGCCATTACTTCTGTCATCTTGGTTGGTACTCCGTGCTCTTCTTCGAGTTTCCTGAAACAGATAAAGGATTTCCATTCACATCTGTTTTAGAGTAGCATTGTTGGGGGTTGGGGTGCTTCCCTATAGAATTTTTTCCCAGAAGTTGCTAAGAAGCTAAGTGCTGGGTGCTTTTCGGTGCTCATGGGTGCTTAGGAACAAACAAAGGAAGCAGCTAAGGCAGAGACAGGGAGGCACCATCTTCACTTTGCTCTGGGCAGTTTTCTGCTCTCAGGAAGAGGCCAGGAGCTGCTTGTCTCGGCGCGGCAGAGAGCTCTCACCATCCCACCTGGAACTCCGTCTGACCACCATCTCTTTGTGTGTCCCCCGGGATTTCGGGAACCCGTTCCCTCCCTGCCCTGCCAAGAGCTCCTTCTCCCTGCCCTGCACCCATGGCTTCTTCAGTTTTGTTTGAAGTCTCCCCACGCTGTGTTCTGCAGCCCGTGCCCAGCCGGGACATTTCCAACAGCTCCAGCTACTTCCAAGCCTCGGATATATCTCGCCCCCAGGACTGCTGCTGGCTCTAGTAGCTTGTAACAGTACTGAGGGGGAGGAGGGTGCCAGAGGAAAACTGCAACTGGGTTGTTGTTTTTTTCTTTTTCTTGTCTAGTTGTGTTTGTTGTCAATATTATAGCTATTATTGTTAATTTACCTTGTTAGACTAACTAGTAAAGAACTGTTATTCCTACCCTCATATCGTTGCCTGAGACCCCCCTTCAATTTTGCGATTACAACAAGTCCAAGGGAAGTTTCCATGTTTTTTTTTTTTTTTTTTGGTTCCCTAGCAGACACCCCTGTCTTTCTAAACCAAGACAAGCATTGATTTACATAATGTTTTCTTCTTCTACATCTCGGACAAAGGCCTGGCGATTTCGCTTGTTTTGCAGGTTCTGGAAATTCTTTTTTAAGTGTCCATGTTTTCCACATTTAAAACAGGGTCCTCCCATGAATTTTGTGGCCATTGCTTCTGCAAAGTTATTTTGTTGCAAATCTGGATGAAGTGCTGCAAGGGTTTTTGAAAATCTTTCATCCTGCGCTTGAAGAAGTTTTCCAGTTTCTTGGCCCAAAACACTTGCTTGGATTGTTGTGATGTGTTGAGGTGTGCCCACCTTACTACATGCCTCTATCATTTCAGTTATGGTTGGTTGACCAGGCATGGCACTGATTATGCATTTATATTCTACATTAGCATTTGCAAAAGCAAGACTTCACAGTAGATGTGGTTTTGCTGCTTCATCACTTGTCTGTCCACAGCCTGTGTGAGACAATCAACGAATGAACTGAAAGACTCAGAAGGACCTTGCTTTATTTCTGTATAAATGCCTTCTGGGGTTCCAACTGGTGTAATTTGCAAGATTGCCTTTTGTGCAGCTTCTTTGATGTCCGCAAGCACATCTCAAGGCAAGAGCACTGATTGGTCTTTGGGTGTATCATGGGATTCATCTCCAACTAATTGACTGAGTGTGAAAGATGCATGCAGTCCTCTCACATATCTTTCTCTTAACTCACAAAGTGCTCTTCTCCATCTTGCATCCCATAACAGGAGCTGTGTATCTGTAAGAATTGTTGAGGAAATACTTCTACAGACAAAAGGTACCATATCATAACTGTTGAATGCACCTCTTAAAAGCTTTTTGAAGTGTGGACTTCCCAATTCATGGTTTCCTACTGGGTCCATTAAATCTTTGATGACTTGATGATCCAGAGGTCACCACAGAGGATTTTGATTTTGTCTTCCATAGGTCACTGGTAGTACAATACTCTCTGTTTCAGCCGTGCTGAAATTTCTTTCTCTGAGTCCTTCCTTCCTTATGTTTAACCAGTCTGTTGAACTGGACGTTTGTCTTGGGGCATGTTTCTTAACTGGAACCAAATCCATATCAACATTCTGTGGATTTGTAGCTTGAAAAGATGCAGTTTCTTCTTGACCAAAGAATCCATGCATCCCATCCCCCCTTCCCCCTCCTGTTTGAGGAGTGGGGAAGGGGATTTGTACTTGTGCACCATGAGGGAGCTGGGGAGGGATGGCTGATACCGCCATTGAAGATGGCATAGATATAGATATTGAAGGAATATTTACAGTGGGTTGAGGTAGGGTCATGCCACCTTGTCCTGAGGATGGGGTTTGGAGAAGGATTACACCATGTTGAGGTAGAAACTCTTAAACACGTTCCCTAAGTTGGAGGTAAAGCTGACGAATGAAGTCCTTTAAAAATGGATAATGATGCTGATGTGTTGATGAACTGGAATATTGTTGAAGATATTCTTGGGTTGGCAAATGGAAAGCTGGAGTAGCACTTGTTGTAGTGTAGAAATATTGTGAAGGTTGTGATGATGTAGGAATTCCTTGTGATGCTGTGATGGTTATAATGTTTTCAGCAGTGATATCTTGAGCTGGGACTTGTGGCTGCAGACTGCCCATAATGTCAGCTGAATTATATTGTCCTATAAGTGCTGTCTCTGTTCCCGAGACATCCCATTTTTCTGGGATTTTATTTATTCTAGATTGTTGTATTAAGAAAAATCCTTCATTTTTGGGATCTGGTTGAATTTGTTGCAGTTGTTGTGTTGTTCCACTGGGTGACGCTGTTGCTCCATAAGTTGCATGGTGAGTCGATTGTGTTTGCGATTTAGATACATTTGCAGAAGGGTTAGAAATGACAGTTTGCGTTGGAATTATTTCTTGTGAAGACCCTATAAGGGGTTCGGACTGGCATGCCTGGCGTGGACGGAGCGTGTTCCGAAATAGATGCAGTAGTTGTTGTAAGTGAATGATGACGGCTTGTCGCGGCCTGTGTCCCCGGAGTAGGGATAGGTGGGATCGGGGCAGTGCCATCTCGCATCGCGCGCGGCGCTAGGATTCACTTGTGCTGCGCATGTAGTGATAGGGGGGACGGAGGGGGCGAAAGGGACGGGGATTCATTTCGCGCATGCCGTGGTGGAAGGAGCTGGGGGGCGGGGAGCTCCGTGGCCGCTCCAGTGACGGGAGTGGGAGGGGCGAGCAGCCCTGTGCGTCCCACCGGCTGCGACCCTCCTGGGGCTAGCAGCGGCGCGGAGAGTGGGGGGCCCCGGGGGGGGCCCGTGCCGCACAGTCGCAGTGCCGAGATCTCCGAAACCCGGAAAAGACGCAGGAGGGGGGGGGGGGGGTGAGGTGGTGGGGGTGCTGACGTCAGAAGTCGGCGGCCAGGCCTGAATCGACTCAAAAATGGACATAGATGTATCATAAGTGGTAAGGGGGAGCTTTGGGACTGCGCCTGCCAGGGACGGAAGCTGAGTGGGCTCAGGGGTGATTGAAGTGGGTCTTAAAACTGCTTCTGGTACTGGGGAAGACTCCGCGGATGGGATTGTGAGGTCCAAAAGCGGCATATCTGCTGCTTTTGTTAGAGGGACCTCGGGAGACAATGATGACGCCGCGGATATGATTTGGGTGATGGCGGGGAGTGCCGTCGGGATGGGAAGGGAGCAGGGTGGTAAAACCACGCATTCTCTGAGACAGGGTTTATGTTTTCAAACGCGGTAAAAGGGATAGAAAAAACCTCGTAATGACGCAGAGAAGATCCTCCCCCGCCTCCGCTTTTTAACTCGGCAATGGAGGGAATTGTAAAATGATTGTATCATGTTCTTCTTTTGGCCCTACTAAAAGTGTTAATTTTGTGTCTGAAATTAAAAGCCTTTTTTGTTTTGTTATGATCGAGTCCTCCTTTTTTAAAGTCCCCTCAGGCTGTAGGGAAGTATGGGGTTTTTGGTATTGCAAAGCAGATTTTTCAGGAGGAATATTTGACATTGCCTAGTGAACAACTTCATAAATTATTCTTGCTGGTGGTAGCAAATCAAAGGACACCTGAATTTTCAAAGTTGCTAAGTGATATAAAATCATATTTGAATTTTCCCAAAAATGCGGATCATGTAAATCTTTGAAAGTTACATTTGGAAATTCCTGTTTGACCCAGGATAATAAATTTTCTAAGTCTCTCCTTGAAATTTTCATTGGATGCCTCCTGGATAATTCCTCCAGGTTATTAAGGGCATCTGTTTCTGTTTTTGAGAGCACCCCTCCCATTTCTAGTTTTGGACAGCTCACCAGCCTTTAGTCAATTTTTTCAGTCCCTGAAGTCCTTTCCATGGTCCGTCCAGCAGCTCACGGCGTTCTGCTACCTCTCGAGCAGTTTCAGAATGATTAGGAGATCCAGTTCCCATCTCTGGAGATATTCTTTTATTTTTTGATTTCTGTCCAGTGATGATTTTTGTGTTCAATTCTTTAAGGCCTTGCTCCAGGCACCAAATGTGGCAGCTCTTCTACTCCCACAAGCCACTCCCCTGATAGGGGAGGCCTTTTTCAGAAGTCCTTGTTAAGAAAAAAGGCAAACGGGACTCTTGGTTGTTCATGTTCTCCAGGTTATTTATTATTTTCTTATCAGCAATTTCTGCATGCCAGGCTTTACACCAGCTTAGCGTGCAGGAGAAAAGGCACCAAAAAGCCCCGAACACACAGAATCAAGGTTCTCTTAAAGATAATTCACCCAATTATCACCAAGAGCGTACATTATTTCTACTTTTCTACCAATAACTAACTAAATTTCTATTCACGTTACACTACACTGTGGCAAATTTTGACCAACCGTCCTGTGTCCCCAACACTGCAGAATATGGAGTAGATGAAGAAGGAGAAAGTAGCCTAAAAATGACAAAGATCCTTCATCTTGTCTTCATCTACTTACCATACTAACAAACCCAAAAATCTAAATTTCTCACCCTGTGATAAATTACATATTATGCTACTATCTAATTTACATTCTTGAAAATTCTGTTTCATCCCAAAGCCTAGGAAGCCCTTTCCATGGACAGAGGTTAAAAGTAGTATTTGTCAGAGGGTTTGGATCCTTTAAAACATACCGAAAAATATTCTCTGCATTCTGGGTTCCAACATAAAAAGATCTCAAAAAGATGGCTGGCTACTCTGTATAATGGAATTTTTTTAAAATTAAGTTTGTTTACCTAGTGTTAGGAATCTTGATTAGTATTTTTAAGGTACTAGATAATTTAAATGTTTTACCTAATAAGTTTTATTAATAGTGATTATTGCAATTTAGTGTCTTAAGGGAAAATGGTTGGAAATGATAGATGTTTCCTAACTAATTTTTAATTAGTTGTTTTAATTAATTGTAAGCAGCGTCCACTTTTAGTCAGCATTAGTTAAGTTTCTTCACATACTGTTATTGTTACTTTGATCATTAAATCACTGAAACCTTAAGTTTTTTAAAACTAACCCGACAAGCTTCAATAAAGCCAAAAGGATTTGAATACTGGGCATCTGGGATCTTAAATGTATGGCACTTCAAGGATGTTGCAGTAACCGGATGAAATACTAGAGCCTGAACAACAGGCCTTGAGCCAAAGTTGACCTCTGGATGAACCTTCCAACCAAACGTTATATGCATCCATTCATTAATGAAGTATTATTAGCAATACGATATATGTATCATTCGTGAAACATGTATTTACCTTTCCATATTTAGAAGCCAGACAAGGCCATGAAATCAGACATCTGGCTTTGTTTGGAGGTGTATCATCAAAGACAACTCCCTTGTTTCATCCTTGAGCCCTGGCCAGGCTTTGGGAGGAACCCAAAGGGAGGATGAAACCAGATGTTCCTGTTGAATACCAGGATAGCTGTTGATGTGGTGATGGTAAAGAGGCAGGAAGGGCTTTTGTATGGGTTCCACAGAGATGTTTATTCCAGCCACACACATAGATTGTTCAGGGTCAAAGGCAAGGCTCATGGGAAGGGTCCAGGTTCAAGTATATGGGTGCTAGGGGCTGGGAGAGCATCAGGGACCAATTGTCAGGGGGCACAGGGGCAGTACAAAGGCAGGGTTGGGGAATGTGAGCCAATGGGGAAATTGTGAGGGAGTGACTGAGGGACATAGTGAGACACTAATTTTGAAGATATTGCTGACTTAGCTGGGAAAAATAAGCTTTGCTGAAATCAGTTAAAATTCAGAGGATGGTTAAGAGAGACCGGATTTTAGATAAGCTATCCCGGATCTAACAACTCATTGTCTGTCAAGTTTATGTTTGTGTAAGCTGGGCTTGTAATGAAAAGCAAGGAAATTGATCAATAGACCCCAAAAACACAAGATGATTGCAGACCCTCTATCTCTAGAAACAGTCTTGGGAACAGGAATCTCCAAGGAGTCATTTATCACATATCTATCAAAGGTTGAAAGTTTAGAACAAGGAAGACTAGTTTTACTTCCTCCTTTTGGTGACCACTCCCCACATAAGACCCCCGACTCATTTCAGAGAACAAACTACACGTGCTTAATAGCCTTTTTGTCAATTAGCATACGAAGCGGAGAAGAGGAGGTGACAAGGGTATGAATATGCATTTGTATTTTGTGTATTCAACATTTTTGTGGATAAAAGGCTTTGTAATTACCTGTGATCTTTGCAGTGCGTATTAGGGAGCTATCCCACGCAGCTGCCCGGCCGTCAATAAACATACACTTTCTAACTTAACTGTTAGAGAGTCTTTTGTCCGTCACAGTTGGGTATCGATATTAGATCGATATTCATATTTTAATAAATCAATAGGGACAGAGAGGAGATTAACTGGGCCGATTGAGGGAGCAGAACAGGGGCACCTGGCACCTTGGCATAACAGAACAGGGTATCCTGTGAGAGAAGCCTCTTATGTCTCCTTAACATAGGGAAAGCCTCTCAGGGTCCACTGACCTCCACAAATCTCCCTTTCTGTATTTGTTAAGAAGGCTTTTCTCAAGGATTCTAAAATTAAATGTTTGAGGCAACTGAATGAACACAAAATGACAAAAACAATCAAAAACACCCATATGACAATTTTTCAAAATGCAAGCCATCTCTTGAGTTCCCAATGTCTGAACAGATTTTCTGGAGCATCCTAGAGCTGGCAGGAGGGAATCAGGGTTTTCATGGCACGGCTTATCAGGA
The DNA here is from genome assembly GCA_018697195.1 of Certhia americana. Classification (NCBI taxonomy): domain Eukaryota; kingdom Metazoa; phylum Chordata; class Aves; order Passeriformes; family Certhiidae; genus Certhia; species Certhia americana. Next base: position 97,598 of record JAGMWU010000049.1, read on the forward strand.
AACTGAGTCAGGAGAGGATTTCCTCACCAGAGACTGGTTCTTTGGTGGCTGTTAGCAGTGTGGTCGGCTGTGATTGAGTCTGTACGAGGTAGTGTGGGGGTGCTGTGCCTGTTGGAACTCCAAATAGAGGTTATTAATTTTTAAGAAAAAGGTTGTTACTTTAGGGGATTTTCCTTTCTTTCCCTCCCTCGTTTCATCCCACCTCTTGTATTAAGAAGGAACTCTGGGAAAATGGATTGGTACCTGTATAGTAAAGGTATGGATAAGTGTGGCTGTGGGAGGGAGACCTTGGAGGGGAAAGGGAAGTAGGGATTTGCGGGAACTTAAAGAAGGGGTAATGGGATCTGGGGAAATCCCAAAAGGATTTTGACTTATCTAGTGGAGGAGAAAAGGGGAAGGTGGTAGGAAGGCAATAAGGATTGGGGGAGGGCACCCGAAGGGGTGTGACTTATCCATTTGAGGGGTCCTGCAATCACGGGGGTGAGCTTCTTGTTGCAGTAAAGCTGGTTGGTATTCTGTGCTGTCCCAGCTTCTAGGCTGCTGCTGAGGCTTGATGGCTGCTGGCTTTGGGCTCCATTTCCTTGGTAGTTGTGTGTGTGACCTTTATAGCGTGGCTAATATATGGCATGACTGCGGTTTGGTGCATGTTTGCTACCTTGCACCAGAACTCCACCAGGTCCTGTGACATTGGCTGCTTGAGGGCCCCTTTTTCCTTGTACTATATCAAATTGTACAGTCTCTCCATCTCCTACGCTGCGGAGGTATTTCCTGGGGTTATTCCTATTTATAGCAGTTTGATGGATAAACACATCTTCTTTGGAATCATTCTGGGTGATGAAACTGTATCTGTTTTTCACATTAAACCGTTTCACTGTCCCTAAAACTTTAGTGGCAATGACTTTGTTACTTTTGCCAGTGAATTTGTAGTTTCTGGCTGTATGTCGGCTGCTGGACGTGTGGTTGGCTAGGATGCCATTGGTTGTGGCTGTGGTGCTGCTGCTGGTGCTGCTGCTACTGCACACGCTGGCGGGGCGTCGCTGTTGCGGACAGCAGAATGACACGGACTCCAGTTCAGAAGGCAATGGCAAAAAGCAACTTTATTAAAAATGGCACACACTTTTATAGTGTGCTTCATGAGTTAAACACGGATTGGTTAACCCGAGAAAACAATAGCCTTATTGGAGAAGAAGGGACCAACACCCCTTGAAAAACAATCCTGCAAAACAGCACTTGTTTTTCCTGTGGCATTTGCCAAAACACCAGGTGTTGAGCTTTGCTTTCATTCTTACTTCATCTTTTCCCAGGCTAGTCCTGAGAAAAGCTGAGAACTGCTTTTCCCTGTTCACAGCAAGTGTCCACAGCGGGGCTGTGGTGGTACGGACACGGCAGCGTCCTGGTGCTGGCGGCGTGGCTGGCAGGGTGCGGCGGACATGATGGAGTGCCAGTGCTGGCGGGGTGGCTGGCAGGGTGCAGCAGAGTGTCGCCGCCTCTGCTGTGCACTATGCGGAGCTTCTGAGGTCAGACCACTGCCCCCGGCTCTTGTTTCGCCGTTCAGCTGGGAGCCGGCAGGGTTGCTGTGGGCTGCCCCGGGGCAGCCCCAGCCCGGGCAGCGGCGGGGCAGTGGCGGGTTTTCTGCAGCGGCAGCTGTTTGGCGCGGAGGGTGGTGGCGCCCACCGCCCGCGCCATGTCTCACGGTGCCCTGGCAATCGAGGTGAACACATCTGCGCCCTTGCCCACCGTTCACTCTGGCTTGGCAAAGCTCCCGAAACTGCATTTGCAATGAGCTCCCAGGTGGGGTTACTTTCCTTTTGGTTGAAAGTGACTGCTGCAGCTGTAGTTTGCCATCTAGGGGCCACTCCCCCGACTCCACTACCCACACTTTGGGGACCGGGATCGTGGGAAGTGAAGGGTGGGCCGTGCCTGGGGGCAGGGTCCAGGACAGGAGGAGAGGGACCTGGCGTGGTACTGTGCGTGGGCAAGGGCAGAAGGGGAGACCCCGTGGCCCCAGCATTGCGGTCTCCGCCATCTCGAGTACATGAGGGCGGCCTTGTGGCCACGACTATGTGGTGGGAGCTGTCTTGTGCATCGGGGTAAGGAAGGGAAAACTTGGAGAACAAAGAGACTTTTCCTGCGACAGGGGAGGGGGTGCAGGGGCACGAAGAGTAGAACACGGAGGAGGGGTTTCCAACTGGGGTTTAGTATTTCCTGAACGTTCTTCAAGCTCCAGAATGCATGTAACAATCATACCAAATAAAGAAAAAAATTCCCTCTTAGATATCCTCTTTGATAATTTTCTCCAAACTTTCTCCAAAAATTCATCGGGTATAACTGAGTCCCACGAAACATATAGAAAATGCTTAAATAACCAATGTACAAAACATTTCAAATCCCCCTCTGAAAAATTATTTTTTTTTTTCCAAGAAGAGTTTCTTTAACATGGAGGTAAACTTCCTGCTCTGTGTGGATGACTTCTGCTTCCATCTCACCCTGTGAAATACGACGTTATAGTTTGTGTCGCGTAAATAAAAATAATTGGTGTAATTGTGATTCTGAAACATGTGGAATACAGTCATGGGACAGTTATAAAGATGAGTTATAATAAACATGGAAAGCAAAGCATGGAAGAAGGTCTTTTGAACTAATCTTTTGTTCACAATTAACTACTATAGATCTTAAGTTGTAAGAATATGTGAATTATAACTTTAGATGTTATTTTCTTTTAACAAATACTTTCTACTTGTAATTAAGCCTTAAGCTGTTTTAGAATATTGCTTTGTACTAAAGATTTTAAAAACTGTAGCTTTAGAATGTGTAAAAAATTTAAACAAAAGAAGGAAGTGAGCCTATCTCACAATCTCTAACAAAACAGTGAAGAAAACAGCCTAAGAAAGGAAGATGGACATCAACCCACTGACTAATGGTTTCAGAAGAGGAAGCTAGACATCACTATTATAGATTAATAGTCCTAGAAAATAGAAGCCGGACCCTATATCTGGAAGCTGGACTGTTAGGAATGAGTTCCTGAGTTTGCTAAATTTGTTTTAATAAGTTCCTAAGTTTATTAAATTAGTTGTTGGTTGATGCTGTTCCTAAGTCTGTAAGTCAAATCTCGTGTTAATTGTTAACAGAATAAATTACCTTGTCCCCCCCCAACTGTACTTTCCCTATCCCGTCGGGAAATGCCACCGCTGCGTCCCAAAACAGTGCCTGCCACTAAGGAGGGCAGGAGACAACCACCATGAATATGCAAATGAAGGACGCAAGAGCCCATTTGACACAAAATGCCTCTAAAACAACGAGCCTACGCGACACCTCGAAAAACCAACAACATACTACACCTGAGAAAAGGCTGAGCAATCCTCCCACGGCATTTTTCGATTCGGAATGTGGTCACCATAACCTGAATGGGAACCGACCAGAGTGACACCCCTGGACTGTGACCGAGCAATTGTCTTCCTAAGGACTCTCGTGAGGATAGAAGCCCCAGCTCTGCTCTGAGGCAAAGCTGCTACATTCTTCCTTCCCCGCATCGTCTACGGGAGCAGCGGCGGTGTGCGCAACCCCTCGGCCTCCCACCCCAAAGAGCTGATTTCAATAAAGGCCATTTGAAAGGAGCTGGTCTCCTGGCCCTTTTTTATCTCAATTGGGAGCTCGTCCGGGATAGCCACACCTGAAGAGGAACAGAGGACAGGACAGCTGCTGGCCCTCTTGAGCCTCCAGGACAGCTGGCTATCTGGACCAAAGAAATCAGCTTGGGACCAGAGTTGCTGAGGAGTGCTGGAAGTGTAACTCTGGTGGCGGGAGTAGGAGGCGAGTGAGTGTGGTGTGAATGAGACAGGGGCCGGCAGCTCGGAGCCCCCGAAGCGAATGGGACCTCTAAGTACCGCGTTTCCATACTCCCGTGAGAGGGCCAGCTGGGAACAGGGGGAAGCGAATGAGGCCTACCAAGGCCTAGCGAGTGATCGAGGCGCCTCCTAAGGGGATAGAGGAAGTCCCCTCTCCGGGCGTGCAGAGGAAGATCCTGGTGTGAGTTACACGCATTGGGGTAGGCCCCCCTTTTAGTCCGAGAGCGACCTTGGTGACTCCAGGCGCACGGAGGCCTAGGTATTGAGTGAGTCGTGTGCTGTTTTTGTACAGGGTACCCCCAGGTACTGCCAGCGCCAAGTGTCCAGGAGTTCCCTGATCCCCAGGGGCGGACCAGATGCGCTGTAGGTGGTGTGCTGTCGCAGCTGAAAGGGAAGGAGGCTGTAAACCCACTGCTCTGGGCACAAGGGTGGGGAGTCTGAGACGGCAGGCAAGGAGGGCATCACATATACCCACACACATCCCTTTAACCGAGGCCATTCAGCTGGGGAGGGGTGGTCAAGCCGGGTCAGTGGAAGGTAAAGGCATTGGGCCCTGCTTGGGTACATACCCCCGGGTAACCCCTGAGAGTCTTTTTGTTCCTTCCCGACTCTTCAGAAAAAACTCAGGAAGGAGACAGCATTAGGGACAGGACTGCTCTAGCCCGAGGAGCAGACTATAGGTCTGGCCTGGCGGGAGGCTAGGCAAGGGGAAGTCCTGAGGCCTGAAAGGAGGACCCTAGTGCTAGGGACCCCGGCAGTGTCCAGAAAGCGTGCTCAAGAGTCCCATGGGGGCGAGGCGCGGGGGTACGTAGGGGGTCCTGTCAATAGGAGGGACTCCAAAAGTCCAGAAGTGGTGTTGGGCCTTATGGAGTGAGTGAGTACAGGAGTGAGTGAACCCCCATCCTTTGCCTTATGGTGTGAGCGACTGAGTGATTGGACCCTGTCCACAGCGAGTCTGAAAGAGGTGAGAGTTAGTAGAAAAAGTGTGAGTTGTGAGTTTAAGTTGGTTAAAAGAGGATTTGGTTATGGTCAGTTAAGAATTAAATTAGGGAGATTTAGGATACAGTTGAAGAGAAGGCCAGTTTGAGTTAGTTAAAAGACTAGGTTGCCCGTCTGTCTATTTTTGTTTGGGTAGGGGCACCTTTAAAGTTTTGAGGGTTTTTTTGGTTTTTGTTTTTTTGGGTTTATTTTTCTTTCAGCCTAAAACATTGGAGGGTGCAATAGTAAGAGAGCAGGTTCCTCTAAGAAGAAAATAAAGAATATTCCCCCTAATAGCCCTCTTGGACAGTTACTGGACAGATGGGATGCTTTGGAAATAACAAAAGGCCTAAATAAGATCAAGTTAGTCTACTACTGCACAGAGGTTTGGCCAGAATTACAACTACAGGGGGAATGGCCATGGTACGGAACCCAAGATCAATGGATATGCTCGCAACTTAGTCAACATCTAAGGGCCCAAAGCTGTCCCGATTTTGAGCAATTAGTATATGCCACCTGTTGGCAGAAGAATGCAGCAGGTGGAGATAGTGTAAAGATATGTAAATTACAAGGAAAAGAAAAGGATAGAGAAGGGAATGAGGGAAGAAGAGAGATGAATAAAAGATGGGACCCCCTCGAATACCTACCACCTCCTCCCCCTAACTATCCAGTGGTACCCAAAGCCCTTCCACCAGTTCCCTTGATCATGCCCCAAGCCCCTTCTACAACCTCCCCTATAGTAACTGCAGTTCTCCCTCCAACCCCTACTGCTAAGCCTTCAGTTCTTCCCCCTTTGGAACCCATAATCTCTCCCTCCCCGTCAGTAATTACCCAGCTTCCATCTCCTCTCCGTGTCCCTGTCTCGAACTCAACCTCCCTACCGGCCCTGTCCAATACCTCCTTGCCTTCCTCTGATCTACCAATGCCCCCAGGTTCTCCTGCTGTTCCACAATCAATTCCCTCTATTCCACCCTCAGTACCTTTAGTTGTAAATCCAATCTCCTCCCCCTTGCCCAATGCTGTTCCTCCTCCTCCCTCCAACCAGGAGCAGAGCCTGTCATCAAATATTAATGTACCTTCTAACACATCTCCTAGGTACCAACAAACCTGCACACTCCCTACTGCATCCCAAAATGAGGAGCTTGTTAGGGGACCTTATTGTAACACCAGGTCCAAAATATCAAGGGCAGAGAAGCTTTTTCCCCTCAGGGAAGTCCCCATAGGTGGGGTGGTGGGAGGAGTTGGATTTGTGAATGCCCCTCTAACAGCCTCCGAGGTTCAAGGATTTAAAAAGGAATTAGGGAATTTAGTGGAAGACCCAGTCGGAATCTCAAATCAGGTGGACCAGTTTCTAGGACCTAATATTTATACTTGGGGAGAGCTAAATTCTATTCTCAATATATTATTTTGCCCAGAAGAAGTCAGAATGATTCGAGCAGCTGGAATGAGAATTTGGGAGAGAGAAAATGGATTAGGGCCCCCAGGAGATCAAAAAATGCCTCTGCTGGACCCTGGGTGGAATCCAAACCATGAAGAAGGCAGGAAAAACATGGAAGAATATCGATCTCTCATGGTAAAAGGAATAAAGGAGTCTGTTCCCCAAGGTAGTAATACTAAACTAGCCTTTGATAGCACCCAGGAGAAAGATGAGACCCCAGCTAATTGGCTTAACCGACTGAGGAGGAACTTCCAATTATATTCAAACATAGACCCTGACAGCCCAGAAGGCCAAGTATTGTTAAAGGTACAGTTTGTTACTAAAGCTTGGCCAGACATCAGAAGAAAAATAGAAAAGATGGAAGATTGGCAGGAGAAAAACATACACGAGTTACTGAAAGAAGCCCTTAAGATATATCTGAGAAGAGAGGAGGAAAAGGCAAAAGCAAAGGCACGAATCATAGTAGCAGTAGCTAGGGAGAGTCTAGGAGCAAATAGCAGTCAACCAAGATCTTACAATAAGGCAGATGAAAATAAACCAGGGCCCCTGTTTAGAGGACACAAGAATGGACCAATCCTATCTCAAGTAAGTAAGGAAAGTGGAAATCATGAGAAACCAGGGGCAGCATTTACAGATAACCGGAAGTGTTATTATTGTGGGGAAATAGGTCATTTGAAGAGAGACTGTGAGAAGTTGTCCCTTGACAAGACCATTGCATGGGAACAAGGGGCTCTGGAGAGGGTTTTGAGAGGGGACGATTAGGGGTGTCAGGGGCTCTATAAAATAGGGGACCCCATGAGTCATCAAGAAAAGCCCTTGGCAAAATTTGTAGTGGGTCCCCAATATGAAGACTATGAGTTCCTAGTAGACACGGGAGCTGATTGATCTAGCATAAAGAAACTTCCTACAGGAGTAACTATTGGAGCAAAAATTTGCAAAGTGTTGGGGGCAGAAGGGAAGCCCTTTAAAGATTCTGTAGTCGAAGGAATAGAAATAAGGGGAAATTCTAGGCAATGCCTAGCAGATTTTATTTATTTACCAAGGTTAGACACCTGTTTATTAGGAAGAGACCTACAGGTTCAATTAGGCGTAGGGATTGTTCCCAAGGATGGGAAAATGGTAGTTCAAATAATGAAGCTGACTCAGAAAGACATCCGAGAAATTGATCCAAAGGTGTGGGCAGAAGAAGGAAAGTATGGATATCTTGATATTCCATCAATAAGTATAGAAATGCAGAAAGATATTCCTCCTGAGTTAGACAATACCCGATATCCCCAGAAGGTAGAAGAGGGTTGGGGTTTGAAATTGACCAATTGCAAAAAGCAGGAATTTTAGAACCATGTATGTCCCCTCATAACACCCCTATACTGGCAATAAAGAAAGGAGATGGAAAATATAGGCTGGTCCAAGACTTAAGAGAAGTTAACAAGAGAACCATCAGCAGGCACCCTGTTGTACCCAACCCCTACACATTGTTAAGCCAAATTCCACCGGAGAATGCTTGGTTTACAATCATAGATCTAAAAGATGCATTTTGGGCATGTCCTCTAGCAGAAGAATGCTGTGACTGGTTTGCATTTGATTGGGAAGATCATGACACAAAAAGAAAACAGCAGTTAAGGTGGACCCATTTACCCCAAGGGTTCACGGAGTCCCCAAACCTTTTTGGGCAAGCCCTAGAGAGATTACTAAAACAATTTACCCCCCGAAAAGGAAGTACAAATTTTACAGTATATTGATGATTTGTTAATATCTGGAGAAAGACAGGGAGAAGTTAAGGCGACCAGCATCCAGCTTTTGAACTTTTTAGGGGAGAAAGGCCTAAAGGTGTCCCAGGCCAAATTACAATTTTTGGAATCTGAAGGAATATATCTTGGCCACAGAATTGGAAAGGGGTACAAAAAATTAAGCCCTGAGAGAATCTCGGGCATTCTATCCATCTCTGCTCCTAAAACGAAAAGAGACATAAGGAAGCTCTTGGGCTTATTTGGGTACTGCAAGCTGTGATTAGACCAATATACTCAAAGTGTCACTTTTCTCTACAACAAATTAGTGAAACCTGACCCAGTAAAATGGACAGCAGAGGATGAGGAACGATTACAAGATCTAAAAGATAAATTATCCTCAGCACTGGTCCTAAGCCTACCTGACCTCAAAAAGACCTTTGATCTATTTGCAAAGACTAAGAAAGGAATAGCATATGGGGTATTAACCCAGGAGTGGGGAGGAAGCAAGAAGCCTGTTGCCTGTCTGTCAAAACTATTAGACCCAGTGGCTAGGGGGTGGCCAACTTGCTTGCAAGCAATCGCTGCTACTGCTGTCCTACTAGAAGAAGCTCAAAAGTTAACTTTGCAAGGAAAAATCAAATACATACACCGCATGATTTAAAAACAGTCCTAAGTCACAGAGCTCAACACTGGCTGACCGATTCCAGGATATTGAAATACGAAATTATCTTGATGAGCACTGATAACTTAGAACTGAGCACATCCAGAAGTCTAAATCCCTAAATCCAGCACAGTTTCTATCAGGGGAACCCCTAGATGATTTAGAACATAATTGCATTGAACTAATAGACCTACAGACCAAGGTTAGAGAGGACCTGGAGGATATCCCCTTTCCTTACGGGAAAATTCTTTTTATTGATGGGTCTTCAAGAGTAATAGAGGGAAAAAGAGTATCAAGGTATGCCATCATAGAAGGAATTCACATGACAGTTGCAGAAAAAGGGAAGTTACCATCAAACTGGTCAGCTCAGTGCTGTGAGATCTATGCACTAAAGAGAGAGTTAGACTTGCTAGAAAGAGATCAAGGAACTATTTACACAGATTCACAGTATGCATTTGGAATAGTCCATACCTTCGGTAAGATCTTGGAGGAACAAGGATATTTAAATTCAAAGGGGAAAAACCTGGTACATAAGGAGTTAATAAACTTAGTATTAGAATCACTACACAAGTCCACAGAAATAGCAGTTGTACACATCAAGGGACATCAGAAAGGAGACTCAATTTAAGTAAAAGGAAATCAGCTGGCAGACCGAATAGCTAAAAAAGCTGCTTTAGACTCAGGGGAACCAATAAAAATCTTTAGACTGGAAGAATCATCACATAAAAAGGAAGAGGGGGAGAAACCGACATTCAGTGAAAAGGAGTTAAGGAAAATAAAAGAATTAGGATTACACCAAGGAGAACAAGGGGAATGGCTGACATCTGATAGGCGTAAGTTCCTAAATAAAGCCCTAGCCCGAAGAATATTAGCAGAGATACATGAGTTAACTCATTGGGGAATCCAAGGGTTATGTGACCACTTTCTAAGGGAAAATATATGTATTGGAGTATATGAATTGGCAAAAACTGTCACAAAAGGATGTGTCACCTGCCAAAAAGTAGACCAAAAAGTAATGAGGAAAACAACACCTGTGGGGAGGGAGTTAACTTTAGGACCATTTCAAAAGATGCAAATAGATTTTACTGAAATGCCTTCTGTACAAGGGTATAAACACCTGTTAGTAATGGTAGACCATCTTACCCATTGGGTAGAAGCCTTCCCCACTAAAAAAGAAACTGCAGAATTGGTTGTAAAAATAATCTTGGAGGAAATCGTTCCTCGATATGGGCTGGTAAATAATATTGATTCAGACCAAGGTCCACACTTTATTGCTCAACCCCTACACGGCATGATTAAAGCTTTAGGGATGAAATGGACGTTGTACACTCCATGGCACCCTCAGGGTTTGGGGAGGGTTGAGAGAATGAACAAGACCCTCAAGAATGTATTAACAAAACTAATTTCTGAAACCCAGATGAATTGGCTTCAATGTCTACCATTCGCCCTTTTGCGAATTAGAACAAGACCTCGGTCTGACATAGGAGCCTCTCCATATGAAATGATGTTTGGACTCCCTTTCCTTACTATCCCTTTCAGCACAGGGAATTATTTAGAAGGAGAAATAGCCACCCAAAGGTATTTAGAGACAATCGTGAACACACTAAGGGATCTTAGGAAGAAAGGATACCTCCCTCTAACCTCTCCCCTTGGTGTGGACATGCACCAAATTCATCCCGGGGATTGGGTACTGATAAAATCATGGAACAACATCCCACTAACTCCTAGGTTTGAAGGCCCATTCCAAATACTACTTACTACACACACTGCGGTGAGGACTCGAGAACGGGGCTGGACACATATTTCCCGAGTGAAAGGACCAGTACTACCTCCTAGCAGCGTACGTGATTCTGTGACACCATCAGTAGATGCTCCTGAGTGGACCACTATCCCACACCCTGAGAACCTTAAAATAACTTTTAAAAGAAAAGCCAAGCAGGACGACTAAGAAAGTCCATACGAAGAATGGTGTAGTATTTTGGACAAGCCTAATAGACTGAACTGTTATAAATGTTAATGTTGTGATACTGTTCACTTAGTGTTAAAAAAAAAAAAAAAAGGAGGGCTTACAAGTTGAAGGGTTAAGGTTGTTTTGCCATTCAATAAGTGTTTCTTTGTTCACCACAGTTTCCCCTCTAAGGAGACCCCAACTCTGACACAAGGGCAGATCTCTTACAGAGTATTCCCTAAAAGGTAATTAAATTTAAAAGGAGTGGAAAAAGAACTGATTCCAAGAGAAGACTCTAACGTAGGTTCCGAAAGTCTCCCTGTTCCCCAAGAGGCAAGACCAGGTGAGGTCAAGCGAGATGGCTCATACTGGACTCTTGGGAGGGATCATGCTGATCCAACTGATAAATGACATTCTAGGAAGTGAAGAAGACGCCTGCACCATATGTTACCACCCTCTCTATGATGAAGAAAACCTTGAGTCTCTCTTGAGAGTTCATACAAACCTGAATCCTAATTGTTATAACCACTCCCAATTACACACCTGTCAGGAGGACAGGAGAGTTTATTGGCTTGTAAGAAACACTGCCTCTTTTAAGCAGCGCCTATTTGGGGAATGCCCTGTAAGAGATACCTGGCTCTGTTTTGAGCATACAGCTAGCCAAAGTAAGGTGGCAGACCTGGTGTAAGAGAAACCCCTAATAAAACAAGTGGGAAATGATCTAGATATCCCTGTGGGAAAGAACTTGTTTATAGACCTAGTAGAAAGAATAAGTAAAGAACTAAACTTAACTGATTGCTGGGTCTGCAGGAGCACTCAAATGACAGAAATCTGGCCATGGGAAGGGATCAGCTTAAGCCCATGGGAAATCATAAGATGGAAACAAACTAGACAAGAACGGCAAATCATAAGAGAGAGAGGGAAAGAGCAATGGGACCTGAGGTTGAAAATAATTGGAGATGAGTGTATCATGAGAACAGGAAAGAAATATAAAACCCCAGTAGGGAAGATGGCTTGTAAAAGGTACCTAATAACAAAGGATTTAAGTACTAGATGGGTCCCCCGAGAGCCAAATCGGTACTGGTCTGTGGGAAAGAAAGAGAAATGATGCATCTACCATGAAGGGTACAAATTACATGAGTGTGCTGATAAAGGGATAAACCCCTTCTGGGGAATAAGGAGACTATCTAGATACTGGGAAAGTCCCTCAGAGACAATGGATAAATTTTGGAAGCTCCTGAGCACCTATTCTGGATTTGCAGGAGTACAGCGTACACCAGACTCCCTGGAGACCAGGCAGGAAGTTGCACTGTGGGAATTATTAAACCCGCCTTCTTTCTATTATCAAAGGAATCAGGAGCACATCTAGGAGTCCCAGTTTATGACGACTTAAAGAAAACCAACAGAAAGAAGAGGGATACCATGAACATAGGAGGTACCCAGAAGTGGAAAAGTAAAGTATGGACCCCAGAGGAGATTGTTAAAACTTATGGGCCAGCCACCTGGGCCCAAGATGGTTCCTGGGGATACCGTACACCAATTTATATGCTGAACCAAATCATCAGGCTCCAAGCAGTACTTGAAATGGTTTCCAACAGAACAGCCTTAGCACTTGATCAATTAACCCAAACCAGAGCAGTAATCTATCAAATCAGATTGGCAGTAGATTATCTACTTGCAGATGAAGGAGGAATATGTGGGAAATTCAATTCTACCGAGTGTTGCTTGGGAATCAATGATAAAAGTTCAGTCGTCAAAAATATATCCAAAGAGATTCGAAAAATGGCATATGTTAGTACCCAAAAATGGACTCCTTTAATAGATAGTGATTGGTGGTGGGACACTAATTTTGAAGATATTGCTGACTTAGCTGGGAAAAATAAGCTTTGCTGAAATCAGTTAAAATTCAGAAGATGGTTAAGAGAGACCGGATTTTAGATAAGCTATCCCGGATCTAACAGCTCATTGTCTGTCAAGTTTATGTTTGTGTAAGCTGGGCTTGTAATGAAAAGCAAGGAAATTGATCAATAGACCCCAAAAACACAAGATGATTGCAGACCCTCTATCTCTAGAAACAGTCTTGGGAACAGGAATCTCCAAGGAGTCATTTATCACATATCCATCAAAGGTTGAAAGTTTAGAACGAGGAAGACTAGTTTTACTTCCTACTTTTGGTGACCACTCCCCACATAAGACCCCGGATTCATTTCAGAGAACAAACTACGCATGCTTAATAGCCTTTTTGTCAATTAGCATACGAAGCGGAGAAGAGGAGGTGACAGGAGTATGAATATGCATTTGTATTTTGTGTGTTCAACATTCTTGTGGATAAAAGGCTTTGTAATTACCTGTGATCTTTGCAGTGCATATTGAGGAGCTATCCCACGCAGCTGCCCGGCCGTCAATAAACATACACTTTCTAACTTAACTGTTAGAGAGTCTTTTGTCCATCACAGTTGGGTATTGATATTAGATCGATATTCATATTTTAATAAATCATTTGGCGAGCCAGGCAGGGGACTGCTCTCTGACTGAAAGGCCATCAGGGTCCGGGACCCCTCTGGGCGCCCACACAGAATTTTCTTGGAAGAGGGCTCCTGCGTCCCCGTTGACACCCCAGGGAGATACCAGGATCAGCCAAAGCTATGGACAAAAAGGTATGTTTAATGAATATTTGGGAAAGGTACCTTTGAATACAGGCAGCTTGTAAGTCATAAAGAGACGTCTTATGCAAAGCAGAGGCCTGATTTGGTTTGGTAGTCTCCGCGGAGTCTGGTATTGATGGTTCTTTGTGTTTTAGGTAAGAGCTGGTAACGGCACCAGCTTTAAGTGTCCCGAGGTGGGGCAAAAGCGGCAGCACAGTGGCCGGTCGGGTTATTGTCGTTGTTCTGGAGCAATTGTGGCTCCAGTTCAGTTATTATCGTTTTTCGGGAGCAATTGAGGCTCCAGTTCGGTTGTGGTTTAAAAGCGGCTCGGGGATTGTGGTTCGTGAATCCTGGGTCACGAGCGGTCCCAGACCGGGTCGCAGGAAACCGTGATTGGGGTCCGGCACATCGGCTGCAATCGTATGTTCAAGCAGTAAAATTATTAGTGTGCCGTATGTGTTGTGGTCTATGTGGATTTGCATTGTAGGCGCCTTGATTTGTGTGCTTTTGGAGTGTGCCATTAGTGTGTGGCAAGTGTTTTTGGGTTTGTGCCTGTTTAAAGCTGTGAAAGAATTTTAAAACCTCCGCCTGATCAGCGGAGGGATTTCTGTGTGTTTGAGCAAGCGGCAGGATTGGGAGTGCTTGCACCGTATTTTGCAGTGTGTGCTGTGTGTGGGTTTTGTTCGTATGGCTGGCAGCAGAATTCTAACCAGTGTATTGTTGAAGTAAAAGCAGCTGTGGATGAATAAGCTGTTTATTCTGTGTGTAAAAGGACGAGTGGCGTAAAAGGTTTGAAATTACGCCCGGTATCGCCTTGGTAACCGTCGGAAGGATTCAGGTTTTGTAGTCCCAGA
>JAGMWU010000049.1:112093-124811 GCA_018697195.1 Certhia americana
TACCCAATATATTGTTGTACCAGAGAAATATTAAGGATGGGAGCAAGTGAAAGTCAAGAGATTCCTAAAAGTAGTCCTCTGGGATGTATTTTAACACACTGGAAAGAATTGGTGGGCTATGGTGGTACAGAAACCAAGAGGGAGCTGGTTAAGTTTTTTACACAGTGGTGGCCTTTATATAAGCTTGATGAGGGTGTAAAGTGGCCAGTAAGTGGCACACTGGTCTATCAGACATTATTACAGCTAATGCTCTTCCTACGCCTCGAACAGAAGTGGCAAGAAGTTGCTTATGCTGATATGTTCTTTACTCTTAGGGATCACCCTGAGTGGCAAAGGGATTGTGGAATGAGGCCACCATCTGATCCTTTAGTATTGGCCCTTGAAAAGGACAATAAAGTCACTAAAGGAAAGCCCAAACGGTGTTGTAGTACCTGCTCAATAAATCAGAGGTGCACACATCCCGATAAGGTGTACCAAGCAGAGGCTCTGGAACAAGAGACACAAGACAAACCACCCCCTAAAAGGCAGGAAATAAGGAGGGTGGTGGGGGATGCAGATTCAGAATCACCATTAACTCCAACCTCCCCCGCTTATCCACCACTGCCTAGCAGTGACAGTGAGTGGGATAAACCTGAACGTCCCCCACCAGTTCCCAAACTTCCCCCAAAAAGACCTATAGCATCAAGGACCTGAAAACAAATCAAAGAAGTCATTCAAGCACCTCTAAGACAAGCAATGACTTCTGATGGAGAAACAAAACTGATTAAGTTCCCTTTTCCTCAATTGATTTTGAGATTTGGGAAAAGAGTGCTAAAGGCTATCGAAGTGACCCAATAGGGGTTGCTAAGAAGGTGAAGTTTATGATTAAGCAGCATTTACCTGATTGGGCAGATGTCCAACTATTGCTTGAAACGCATAAGCTTCTGCTTTCCATTTCCTTGACCATTTCAGATTTGCTGTTTCATACTGTGCCAGCAAGGAATTTAAAAGAGGTGCTAAATGGTTTGGAAGACCTTTTCCTAGAACTTGGTTGTTGAAGTTATTGCTCCTCCTAAATAGTATGCATATGGTGTATTATCTTCCAGTCCAGCTGTCAACTCTTTTCCTGATTTCTGTTGTTGTTTTTGTTTGTTTTTGAGGAGTGGAGTAGGGGGAAAGGGGGAAGAGGTTTTCTTAGCATTCATTCAACAGATCAATGTAATTATTCTGTTTTTTTAAGTAGTATTTAAATATAAACAAAAATAATATTTTAGTTCAAAAATATTGTGAAGCTATGCATCTTGGATGGTAAAGGGGGCAACTGGCCAACCTGAAAGAGCTCATTTTTGCAAACCACTGAAGTATAAATTGGGAAAACAGTGGAGAATCCACCAATTTTTATACATGCCTAATGCTCCATCTGCACTTTTGGGCAGAGATCTGCTAGAGCAACTGGAGGCAAAAATAATATTTAAGAATGGGGAAATTTTTTTGGAGGTAAAAGACCAACAATACATAGAACTGTTAAGTTTAATGATGATAACTAAAGAAATTGAAGTTGCAAATGAAGAGGGAAATTTCAGGAAAATAATGGATCACGTATTTCCTGGGGTGTAGGCTTCTGATATACCAGGAAGGGCAAAGAATGCACTACCAGTACAGATTAAACTCAAAGAAGGAGGACAGCCAGTCAGGGTTAAACAATACCCCCTAAAGAAAAAAGACAGAAAAGGGATTAGTCCCATTATTAAAAACTTTTTGAAAATAGGACTACTGAAGGAGTGTCAGTCTGATTTCAATACTTCTATTTTGCCAGTGAAAAAGCCTGATGGGTCATACAGGTTGGTACAAGATTTAAGGGCTGTTAACAAGGTAACTGAGGACTTGTATCCAGTAGTTGCCAATCCTTACACCCTGTTAACCTGTTTAACACCTGAATTAACCTGGTTTACTGTTTTAGATCTAAAGGATGCATTCTTTTGCCTACCTATCCATGAAGCCAGCCAGAAAATTTTTGCATTCGAGTAGGAATGCCCTAAATCTGGACGCAAAACACAGCTCACATGGTGCGTATTGCCACAGGGGTACAAGAACTCTCCCACTGTCTTTGGGGAACAGCTTGCAAAAGATTTGGAGTCCTGGGAACCTCCTCCAGGAGAAGGACAGCTCCTCCAGTATGTGGATGACCTCTTAATAGCCACCCAGACCCAGGAAACATGCTTGGATTGGACAGTAAGCCTCCTAAACTTTCTGGGCCTGCAGGGGTATCGAGTATCCCAAAAGAAGGCTCAGATGGTAAAGCAGACAGTCATTTACCTGGGCTATGAAGTGAGTGCTGGACAAAGAACCTTAGGGCAAGATCGCAAAGAGGCAATCTGCCAGACCCCAAAGCCTCAGACAGTGAAGGAACTGAGAACCTTTCTAAGCATGACAGGATGGTGCAGACTGTGGATTTATAATTATGGATTGCTTGTTAAACCTCTGTATGCCTTGATCACAGAAGGGAGCAGAGATCTTCAATGAACAAAAGAAGCAAGCCGAGCCTTTGACCAGCTGAAGAAGGCTCTAAGGTCAGCATCAGCCCTGGGACTTCCAGATGTGAGTAAGCCGTTCTTTTTGTTTTCTCACAAGAAGCAAGGAATTGCTTTAGGAATAATAGCACAAAATCTTGGCCCGTACCGAAGGGCAGTGGCCTACCTCTCCAAACAGCTGGATGCAGCAGCTAAAGGGTGGCCAGGGTGTCTCAGAGCTGTTGCAGCAGTGGCAGTGAACATCCAAGAGGCACGCAAGTTCACCCTGGGCCAGAAGATGACTGTGCTAGTGTCCCACACAGTGTCTACAGTCCTAGAAGTGAAAGGGGGGCATTGGCTCTCCCCACAGAGGTTCCTGAAGTACCAGGCTATACTGGTAGAACAAGATGATGTTGAGATTGTGGTAACTAACATTGTGAACCCAGCTTCCTTCCTCAGCGGAAGTATGGGAGAACCTGTGATCCATGATTCCCTGGAGACCAGCGAAGCCACCTACTCCAGCCGCCCAGATCTGAGGGATAGCCCGCTTGAGGATGCTGAGACCTGGTTCACTGACGGGAGCAGCTATGTCATCAGTGGAAAGAGGCATGCTGGGTATGCCGTTACCACAAGCAAAGAGGTAATAGAGTCTGCACCATTACCAACAAATACCTCTGCACAGAAGGCTGAAATAATTGCCTTAATTCGAGCCCTAGAGCTGGCAGAAGGAAAGAAAATTAACATCTACACAGACTCAAAGTATGCATTTGGTGTAGTTCATGCACACGGAGCCATTCGGAAGGAGAGAGGACTGTTGAACTCACAAGGGAAGAATATTAAGCATGCCCAAGAAATACTGAGACTATTAGATGCAGTACAATTACCTGAAGAGGTAGCCATCATGCACATCAAAGCGCACCAAAAAGTGAGCTCTGAATTGGAGGAAGAGAATATGCTGGCGGATAAGGAAGTAAAAGAAGTAGCAAAAGGTGAGATACCTGATGAGACAATTGAGGCAGCATTGATTCCAGATGGAAAAATTTCTATTGAAGGTAAGCCATTATACAATAAAAAGGATAAGAAACTTATCAAGGTAGAGAAGGCAAGTTATAACCAGGAGGGATGGGCTGTAACAGAAGAAGGGAAACTTGTAGTGCCCTCCTATTTGTTGTGGTCATTAGTACAGAGGGAACATGATAAAACACACTGGGGAATAGATGCCCTGTATAACCATTTGAAAGAAAAAATCATGGCCAGGAAATTGCAGGGCACAGTGATACAAGTAACTCATCAGTGTAGCCTTTGCCTCCGAACTAATCCTAAAAATACCCCAAAGCCTAAAGTGGGACAAATTGGCAAAGGCTGTAGACCTGGGCAACAATGGCAAATTGACTTTACAGAACTGCCCAAGAAGGGAGGGTATCGTTACCTGTTAGTGTTAACTGATACCTTTTCAGGATGGCCAGAAGCCTTTCCTGCTAGGACAGCTAAGGCTCGAGAGGTGACCAAAGCACTGTTGCAAGAAATAATACCACGATTTGGAGTTCCATCCACCATATCCTCAGAAAGGGGGCCACACTTTATTTCAAAAATTGTACAGCAAATAAGTCAACACCTGGGAATAGACTGGGAATTGCATACCCCATACCATCCTCAATCTAGCGGCCAAGTGGAAAAAAAAAATGAACCATGTGATTAGACAACAAATTGTGAGACTGGGGCAAGAAGCAAATTTGCCCTGGCCTCAGGCTCTTCCATTGGCATTATTGCGAATTCGGACAAAACCAAGGGCAAAAGAAAAGCTAAGCCCTTTTGAAATATTGTATGGGAGGCCATATGCAGTTCAAGAGGGAACAACACCCATTCAAGTAGGGGAAGAAACCCTACATATATATATGGTGGCCCTAAATAAACAACTTAGAGAAATTGAGAAATATGTGACTGGAGCTCAAAACAGAGAACTAGATGGGCCAGTACATGATGTACAACCTGGGGATTATGTGTACATTAAGTCTTTTGCAGAAAAGACCTTGGAACCACAGTGGGAAAGACCATTCCAGGTGCTCCTCACTACCTTCACTGCAATCAAGATCAAAGAACAGAAGGCCTGGATCCATCACTCCCGAGTGAAGAAAGCCCCAGAGGGAACTTGGAAGGTCACACCAGGCAATAGCGAACTGAAGCTGAAGCTCACTCGGAACAACGAATAAATGGACTAATAGTTATTATGGACATTATGTGGAAGGTTGTAACTACTGTAGTAATTACCTTAATTGTAACAAGAGTGAACACAATACCACGCAGGTATAATGTGACTGGGATATACCGGTGCCAAGGAAGAGCTTATGACCCTTCCTCTCATAAGGCTTTAAACAAGATGCTGAGAGTCACGAATGCAAGCTTGTGGGAAGGCAGAAATGTTTGGGGATGTAAGTATGCATTCGTGCAGGATGGGTTCCACGAGGCTTACCACCCACCCATGAAACCCATCCAGATCAGTCCTGAGTGCTGTGACAAATGCTTGAGTAAATGTCCTCAGTTTAGACTCAAAATAGAGGGGTGTGCAATAAGAGGGTATGACATTGACTTTAACATCACTCAGGTATGTACTGACCTCCATAAGGATCAGACCAAGATTACTCCACCAGTGCCAAGAAAGGCTGTGATCACCCAGATGCCAGCTATTCCAGAAGTAGAGGAACAAATAACTCCTATAATTACCAGGATTGGGCCATATGCTATTAAGAAGACAGGAATTCAGAAGCTGATAGTTAACCCAAAGTGGTCTTTAAAACAAGTAGAAATGGGAGTACAGGTAAATGCTTCTCACATTTGGCCAGAATGTGCCCCATTTCTCAGAAACTCCTTTATGGATTGGACCACTTGGCTTCAAAGAAGTATGCCTCCTAATTTCAGGAGTAAGAGGGACCTCACTGGGTTGTTAGGGACAGGACTGGGAGTGTTGAACACAATAGATTCAGAAGTACTGATGAATAAATTAACCTCAGTAGGGAACGATTTAGTTAAACTACAGCAACCTTTGCAATCTTCTCTACTAGCACTGGGTAACAATCAGTAGAAACTGACCAAAATATTACCAGAATGGGAAAACACAGAGGAGCGAGATCATGAGGTAATAATTAATGCGCTAGGCACAGCTAGTGAAAACACCTCACTGGCCCTAGGGTGTACTCCAGCACAACTGCAGATGCAATCAGTGGCTGCTGCAGTTATCAGGGAAGGTGCAGAGGGAACATTCCCTGCTGAAATTCGCAAAATTGTTTGGGACAATGCCTCTGATATGGAGAGGGAACTTCAGTCTTGGTGGGTATTGGTCAACCTCACCTATAACCCTGTGACTAGTTCAGTGACAGCCTTTGTTTTAACTATACACAATGCCTCAGTGGACCTAATACATCCAATAGTCCCCTTAGGATTAAATCATGAGGGAACTGTATTGTACCCTTCTGAACACAAGATGTGGGCACGAGAAATTGAAGGAAAATGGCAAACCATTAATCTAGAGCCCTGTACTGTGAGGAGACAACTAGGAAGACTTCACCTGTGTACGCAGGACAAGGTTGCGTCTGTCTGAGAAGAGCATGTCCCATTATAAGGATAGACAGCCAAATTATAGATGAGACTCAATTCAATTTGTGTGTTTGCAATTTTGTTAGAATCAAGGGATGTGATTTTTCCTATCGTGCACCTGTAATATCATATCAATATATAAAGGCTAACCTAACCACTGTGCAGAAAATACTGCCTGTGCCCATAGGAATGAATTTGACTTTAGTTGCTCAATTGATGAAACATCACGAATTGAAAGAAATCTTAAAAGAAATTAGAGATGGAGGGAAAAAGACATTAATTACGATACACCATGACACAGAGACCATCAAAGGGGTCTTTAAAAGGCTTGAGGAACATCTGTCTCATCATTGGTGGGATGTGCTTTTTGAGTGGTCTCCGACAGCGACTGGTGTACTGAACACCTTAATCCACCCTATAGTTGTGTTGCTTATGTTAGTTAGCATAAGTTTGGTGCTATCTGTTGTAATATTTGTTTGGAATTGGAAGATGCTACGACGAGTAGCAGCTTTAACATCACTATCAAAGGCATATGGCTTAATCTTGAGAGACACTAGCTGTACAACTTCGATAGATGAGGAAGACTCTGTATACTGAGTAAAGGAATTTACTCATTTTAAAGAAGAAGTGGGGAAATGAGACACTAATTTTGAAGACCTTAAAAAAACCCCAAAACCGAAAAACCCAAGGTTATATTGCTGATTTAGCTGGGAAAAATAAGCTTTGCTGAAATCAGTTAAAATTCAGAGGATGGTTCAAGAGAGACCAGATTTTAGATAAGCTATCCTGGATCTAACAACTCATTGCCTGTCAAGTTTATGTTTGTGTAAGCTGGGTTTGTAACGAAAAACAAGGAAATTGATCAATAGACCCCAAAAACACAAGATGATTGCAGACCCTCTATCTCTAGAAACAGTCTTGGGAACAGGAATCTATAAGGTTTTTACAAACTATGCATGCTTAATAACCTTTTTGTCAATTAGCATACAAAGCAGAGAAGAGGAGGTGACAGGGGTATGAATATGCATTTGTATTTTGTGTATTCAACATTCTTGTGGATAAAAGGCTCTGTAATTACCTGTGATCTTTGCAGTGCGTATTGAGGAGCTATCCCACGCAGCTGGCCGGCCATCAATAAACATACACTTTCTAACTTAACTGTTAGAGAGTCTTTTGTCCGTCACAGTTGGGTATCGATATTAGATCGATATTCATATTTTAATAAATCATTGCTACCTAGAAACATATATAGGATTCAGCCTTGATAAATAGTTTTGAGTTTTTGGCATGCCACGCTCAAAAGGGCTCAAGGTTTGTAAAGATGCCTCATTGACAGCAGAGATGAGGGACTCCATTTATTCGGTTTAAAGTCAAGACTGTTGAGAGCTCTGTGTGCTCACCTGAGTTTAGTTTCTGTATATATATATATATATATATATATATATATATATATATATATATGCATTTATTTTTGGGGGCTGCACTAGCAATCAGACTTGGGGCTAAAAGTGAAATCCAGCAGACTTAAGGTTGTAAATAAAGCACTTAAAAAAATTAATTTATGAGAGTGTACTACCCAGCCTCCGGGTAATGCCGCGGTGGGCACCGGCTGTCCAGTCCCCCTTCCCCTCTGCCCTTAGCGTTGGATTAACCGTCCTTCACAGCCCTGGGTAACGATAGTCAGTTACAGCCGGTACCACCCGCATTCCCTGAGGTTGAGAGGGACGCATTCCTGAGGCTCTCCGTTCACAGCTCCAATCCCGTGAGGGGCTGCTCCCTTCCGCAGCACTTTCCGGTCATAACCCCCCGCCTGACACTACCACATCCTCCGCTGACATCAGCCTGCGCCGCCATATTGGAGGAGAAGTCACCTCCCCCAGCTCGGCCGCAGCAGGCGGGGAACTCTGGGTCACACCGCCACTGCCTCCGCCTCTCCTGCCTCGGCCGAATCCCGCTCCCCATGATTCCCCCCGGCCGGCCGCTGCCCCGGTGAGGATAGGGCGGAGGCAGGAGCGGCTGCCGTCTCCTTTCCCCCTCCCGATCTGTCTTCAAGCTCCTCTCCCCGTGGCGGACCTTTGACCTTCCACCACCTCCAGCCATGACTTCCTTGACCCAGCGTAGCTCCGGGCTGGTGCAGCGCCGGACAGAGGCCTCCCGCAACGCCGCCGCCGCCGCCAAGGAGCGGGAGGCGGGAGGCGGCCCTGAGGATGAAGGCCGCCGGGACGAGCCCAGCGACGATGAGAAGGGCGACTCCAAGGAAACACGCCTCACCCTCATGGAAGAGGTGCTACTCCTGGGCCTCAAGGACCGTGAGGTGCGGCCGGGAGCACTGAGTAGGGGGTGGCTGACGGGATACCGTTTATTTGGGGGCTTATGGAGGTTGTTGATGGGGAAGGGGAACGTAAGTGGCGCTAGGGCGCGGGTGGGATGGGAGCAAGGATGCTGCTGGGTGAGCGTTACTGTAGGTTTGGGGCAGAGACGTTATGGGGGACGGTGGACTTATGTAGCTTAGGAGTAGGGGCGTGTGCTGGAACAGACTCAGGATTTAAGAAGAGGTGGGGAAGGTGATTGGATGTTGAGCGGAAGGAAACCTGTAGGAGATTTTGGATTGCCCTTTGAATACAGGGTTTGCAGAGGGACTAATATTTGTAGCATCTCAAGGAAAGCAGAGTAGGGCTTGGAGGAGGAAGAGGACCTGGAGCCTCTGATAGTGTTGGTAGTTGACTTAGAGGCCCTGGTTAGACCTCTAATATTTTTGTACTCTTGCAGTTACCTGTAACTCTAATGTGGAAGGATTATGTACTTCTATGTGTTTTTGCAGACACAACTTCATAGTGCTTATGGGGTTCTCAGGTGCTTTAGTATGCTTAGTGGCCCTTTTTAATAAGACTTTCCAGACTACTGTTGTGTTAAAAATGTCTTTAAGTTTGGGGAGATACATTTGACAAAAATGGGCCTTGAATAATGAGAAGTTTGTCAGAATAAGGAAATGGCATTATTATGTAATTCTGCATTTTTATTGAATTTATAGCTTAATTAGGTGACATGAAACTGTTAATGTTATTGAAGAAGGTATACTTCTACCAGTGTGCTGGATTTTTTGTTTAATTTGAAAGAGGTAATCAATATAAAAAGCATGCACACTACAGAAAATCCTGTCAGTTTAGTTTGATGCAATGTATGGTGAAGCATAATATACCTTTATTTATTTATTATGAGTTTTGCTAAACAACGTGTTGGTTTTTTTGTTTTGTTTTGTTTTGGGTTTTTTTGTGAGAAGTAAACTAATGAAGCAGTTCATTGATTTGGATGGAAGTCTCCTAAAACTGTTTTTGAGTGCAAAATAACAGGGGGAAAATCTGCTAATTTATGTGTTCTTTGACTCTACACTGCATCTAAAATACAATTTATGGTTGATAAAGAAATGGTTAAAGAGTAATTTTCCTAGTTAACATTTGTTTTTTAATGCATGTTTGTATATCTGTATATATACTTGCCACAATAACATATTTTATTTCTCCTTTAGATTGTGTATTTTGGGCTATGTTCCTGTAATCACATTTTTTTTTCAGCTGGACCTTGCCATAATATCCTAATAAAGTCAGTAGATATTCAGTGTTGTGTTTTTCCATCTGTTGAATCTGAAGACTTGTGTGTATGCACATTTCTCTTTCTACATACCTGAATAGCTGCATGCAAGTAAGTTAAGCATGACAAGACAGATATCTGTCAGGATTACCTAGGAGGTCTTGCCTTGAGGAAGGTGGGATAGACTGGATGATCATTCAGCCCTTCTCCCCCTTTCCCCCCGCCCCCCCTTCCCCCATGAGTGTGTGCTAAATCTTCTGAATTTTGCAGGCATTAGGCTGTAAAGATTTCAAGGCAAGGAACAATCTGTCTGCCTAGAAGGAATATATGGTGCGAGTATACCTAGTATATTAAACACTGGACCTAAAAATCCAGCTTTGCATTGGTGTGCATCAAAATTGTAAGTCATCCAATGTTGCTAAGTGCAGCAGTGGCAAAACACTTCAGGTAATCTATTTATTTGCATGCAAAAAGTAACTAAGCAATTATAGTTGCACATATATTTGTGACTCCCTTGAGATTTTGCAGTTGAGATGTCAGACAAAAGGGATGATAATGTCTCTAGGGTAGGAATCTTATGTGCACAAACCTCAGCATGCACCATTTCTGTGCTTTGTTAGACATGATTCATTAGGGTTTGTATTTTGGTTTTGTGTCTGACTATACTCTTTTTTTAACACTATGTAAATGGCTTTGTCACCATGAGCTAAAATCTCCATCGTTTAAATTTTAAAATAAAACTAGATTAATTTTCAAAGATTTTTTTTTCTCTGTTGTTCTAATGATAAGTTAGCAAAACTTAGGTACTTTATGCATCTGGAAATGCTTTTAATAAAATTTTTACTTCTGATAAAATTTGTTTTCCATGACATTTGTGTGAGATTTTGTCATGACAGCAAGCAGAGAAAAGCAATATAGGGTCTGTAAAGTATAATTGTGAAACTACATGAAGTGTAAGGGAAAGGCAAAGGAAAGCCAATAAATTTAAAGCTGATAATGTACTTCCTTTTTATTGCAACAGGATAAAATAATTAGTGTTGAGTTTAAAATAAATAAGTAAAATAGTCTGAATTGGCCTAAGAACGTTTCCCTAAAAATAGCTTTTTTCTCAGAAAAATCACTGAGAACTGCATTAAAAACTTAGTTTTGAGGGGGTTCCTTGGTAATTTCACTTCTAATATTAAATGGTGAATATGGCTTAACATTATGTAAATTCTATTAAAGAAACCTTGCATGTAAAGACCTGCCATTAATAATTTTTAAGTGGAGCTTACAGAACCTTTACTCATAGGACAGAGAATTTCAGGCAGATTTAGACAGTGATGGATTGATTACTTTAGTGTTTCTAGGACACTGTAATATATTTATGTGAATCCTGCTTTCAGGATAGTGTAATGGTTGTAATAACCACAGACAAAAGTTTTGTGTTGTTGCTGCGGTATGGGTGCAGTCATGCGAATATCCAGCTGCCCCAAAACAAACACAGCACACCTCAGTCCCATGCTCAATGCTTGAACAAAATTAACTTTTTTTTTTTTTTTTTTCATTTGGCCTAATTAACAGGTAGCTTATGTATGTGGGCTGGTTGCTCTTTTTTTTCACCAATGGTTCTTCCATTTGTATCTTCTGTGTATATATAACTATTTCTGTATTTCATGGTCAAGATAGGTTTTAAGGGGTATGTGCTAAAATATGTGCATGACAAATCTGGTGTCCTTAGAAGAACAGGAGCACTAGAACAGAAGGAGCATATATAATTTATTTGGAAACCCTTCAGAAACATGATTGGGAAAGGGAATCATGTTCATCTATTTAGAATAGAGCAATAGCCTGTTGCTAGAGGAATAAAAGATACTTACTGAAACAAAATACTTTGCTGTGTTAGGTTAAAAATATTACAGTAGGACCAATCAAAGCCATAGCAAAAGGGGAGTTATTGTGTAGAACTACTGAAGCTTCTGAGGTCACCTCTCCCAAAAGAAGGAAGTGGTACATATTGTTAGCTGATTTACAAGCAACAGCTGAGATGAGTACAGGTCACTTTTTTCATTACAGTTCTTCCAGACATCTTGTAACTCAGTTCCATTGAAAACTGAGAGATTACTAGGTTCTCTGTAGCTGTCACTCCATTTAAGTTTTTTATACATGTAGGGGGTTTTATGGTTGGTTTATTGTTTGGGTTTTTGTGTGTTTTTGTTTTGAGGTTTTATTGAGTTCTCATTCAGTACAAGTTGGGAATCTATTAAAATACAGTAATGCAAACAGCTGATCTTGTCATCTAAACAATGTGCCACAACTAAGCAAATTGAAGCAGTTATAAAGACACAACACATGTAGTTCAGATATAATTATATTTAGTAAGATAAAATACTTTTTTGATTTGTAACATTCCTTATTTGCTGAAAGAAAACTCACATAATGTACACTGAAATAATTGTCATGCACTGCAGTCTGCTGCAATAGTAAATATTTCTAGTTTTATTTACACTTTCATTGGTGAAAATTAAAATATCCTTTGGGAGAGTGAAGTAATGTTAATTCACTTCAGTACAGAAATTCTCTTGGACCTTAGCTACTCATGTTTGGCTTTTAGAAACTTCATTTATTGCTGAAGATTTAGTGTTACAGCACAGTTTTTTGTCATGTGGAGGTCTCTAGTTTATGATACTTTTCATTGTATTGAAATATGTTATTAGGGAGCTAGTTTGCCTGCTTCAGATGGGCTGTTTTTTGTTGATTAGATTAATGCTAAAATGTAGTTTCTTTATTTTTACAAAATCAGAGTAGCTGGATTTCTTACTGAATTTTTTATTTTAATCCTAAAGAGATTTTTTGGAAAGGTGAAATAGGAATTTTGAAAACATTCAAAATAGGAGTGGCATTTTCCCTGATTTTAAGATTCGCCTTTGTGAAATTCATATTAGGATTCAGAAGTCTGTGATTGTTTTTTTTCTTTGCCTGTGTAACAAACGAGTTTTCAGAAAGCATCTTTGTATCTTTTTTTCTCTTCCTCCTCTCTTCCTCCTCTCTTCCTCCTCTCTTCCTCCTCT
>JAGMWU010000049.1:124821-151663 GCA_018697195.1 Certhia americana
CCTCCTCTCTTCCTCCTCTCTTCCTCCTCTCTTCCTCCTCTCTTCCCTCCCTTCCTCCCTCCCTCCCTCCCTCCCTCCCAACCCTTAAAAAAAAGTTTCAGCAACAGCCTGAATGTCAACTCAAAAGATCCAAGGGTTTTTTTTAAAATTTCTGAGACAAATGAGTGAAACATGAAGAGGCATCTACTGGGAATTTGCATTTCAGTTGAAGAATGATGTATGAATGTGTTGATACTTTGACAAAGGCATGCTTTATCTCAAATTGTAAAATCATTTATTTTGGAAAAGCCTTCTAAGATCATAGCATCCAACCATTAAACTAACACTGCCAAGTCCACCACTAAAGCATGTCCCTAAGTCCCACATCTACATGTCTTTTAAATACCTCCAGGGATAGTGATTTGACCACTTCCCATGGCAAAATGTTCAGGATCTAATAACAACAAACTATGGAATGTCTGTGATGAAAATTTTTTTCTTTTATAGTACAGACCTTTTTGGTCCTTTTTTTAATTTCATGTCCATACCTAAATTACAGGCTAACAAAAGGTAGGAGGTATGTGCTACATGATGCAGTGAAGTGCCTCTTTACTGTGCTTCTGAGTAAATCCTGCTTTTGTGCTCTTTGGAGAACAGCATGCTGATTTGGAAGCAGCACTTTGGATACAAGTTGACTTTGTGTTGAAATGGTGTTTATATTTCATGGTTCTATATGCAGTTAATGTGGTTATCTAGCATGGCTAATATGTAACCTATATTATCTATTCATGGATAACTGAGTATAGTGTAGTTCCTTCTTTCATGTCAAGCTGTCTAGTGTAGGACAGAGGCAAAAACAGTGTTAAAGCCTTTCTAGTGATACTTCTCAGTATTTTTAAGCACTCTTAAAAAAACAAAGTGTAACCTTTTCCTCTCTTATAGCAAGCTTTTTGTATAAAACACTTTGCATGAAGTATAGCTGAGAAAGTACTGCTGTTAATCGCTAGAAGTGGAACTAAAAGTTAACATCATTTTATGTCAAAGAAAAAGTTGATTTTATTTTAGGTGTTCTTTGATCTTAAAGTAGTTGAAGTACTGCAGCATTTATCTCAGTTATTTAAGCTTCACAGTAACAAGCCACATTTGCAATGCTAAATTGACCAGGCTAAGTGTTACAGATAGTATATTCAAGAATGACTTTGCTACTCACAGAGCAAATAATTACTAGAGCACATAATCATTTCTGTTTTGCATTACTGAGGAAACCATAGAATGGTTTTAGTTGAAAGGGACATCCAAAAGTAATTTCATCCAACCCCCCTGCAATGAGTAGGGACATCTACAAGATCAGGTTGCTCAGAGCCCTGTCCAGTCTGACCATGAATGTTTCCAGGGATGGGGCATCTATCATCTCTCTGGCCAACCTATGCCAGTGTTTCACCACCCTCATCATAAAAAAATTCTTATATCTAGTTTCTTATTTCTTCCTTATAGTCTTTCTTATATCTACCATCTTTTATTTTAAAACCATTACCCCTTGTCCTATTGCAACAGGCCCTACTAAAAAGTTTGTCCCCATCTTTTTTATAAGCCCCCTTTAAGTACTGAAAGGTCTCAATGAGGTCTTTCTGGAGTTTTCTCCAGGCTGAACAACCTCAACTCTCTCAGCCTGTCTTCACGGGAGAGGTGCTCCAGCCCTCTGATCATTTTCGTGGCCCTCCTCTAGATCTGCTCCAACAGGCCCATGTCTTTCCTGTGCTGAGGACTCCAGATGGGGTCTCATGAGAACCAAGTAGAAAGGGAGAATCACTTCCCTTGACCTGCTGGCCATACTGTTTTTGATGCAGCCCAAGATAAGGTTGGCTTTCTGGGCTACCAGCACATACTGCCATCTCATGTTCCGTTTTTCATCCACTAAAAGGATGTGAAGGGCAAGCTAGTCTGGAGTAAATGTGTGGTTCAGTTTCCTCTGCATAGACAGCATTCTCAATCTGTTTTCTCATAACTTTTAGTAAAGAAAAAAAAATAGTAGTCAGTTCATCATGTGTCACTTTTAACTGGATTTTTTTTCCAGTTTGCAAACAGGTCTTGGATCAATTTCAGTAATTTATTTTCTTTCCTTTCAGAAATATTCATAAAATGTTACTGCAGAACAATTTCACATACACATATCAGACATTAAAGAATTCTTTTGTTTTCTGTTTGTGATGGATCATTAAGATAAAATAGAATGTCTTGTAAGCTAGATCTTTGTAATTGGAGAGCTGTTAAACACTCATAGGTCTTTTATTATTTGTGGATGTTACAGGATTTATTCATCGCAATAGGAAATTAGACTGTTGAGCTTTTTGCATATCTCTGTTGCTGATATTCTTTTAAGCACTTGTAAGTTACTGCCCTGGTTCTGCCCAGGATGCAGTTAATTTTTGCAGCAGACAGGATGGACACACCCAGGACCTTCAGGTTATTTAATACCACCTCATGCCATGTGCAGGGGAGAAAGAGTGGGGTGGGTACCCTTCCAATTTTGCCAGCCTGTGTGAAGTGTGCAGTCCAGGTTCCCAGGTGAGCAATCATGTGTGAATCATTCGCCTATCTTGTACACTCTGCTATTAGTATTGTTGCTGTTACTGTTGCTTTTCTTATCTTATTGCTGTTTCTGATAAATTGTTCTTATCTCAACTTGTGATCTTTGCCTTTTTATGTCTCCAATTATCCTCTGGGGGGGGAGAGCGGGGAGTGAGTGAGTGAGCCAGAGCGGGTTGGAAACAAATTTGATCTAAGCATTTGTTGTATTAGGTACTGAGCTACTAGTCACAATGTTGCTTGATCTGTTCATGTGGGTGTGGTACCCAACCCTGTATATATTCCTGTATGTGCTTCTCATGGTGCTCTTTTTAAGAGCAGGGAAAGGGAACAGGATTACTTTGTTGCTGTACTGTGGGATATCAGTTTATGACATGAGAAAATCAAGGACAATGGGGGTCATTTCTGATGTGTATTCAGTGTTGTTCTTCTGCTCCTACTTCGGGTGCTACCTCTGGGAATTCATTAATAATTGTACCCAGTGTGTGGCAGAACAAGGGAGGATGATTTTCTCCAGCTTTTTACCCCCCTTTTCCTTCTTCAGGCCTGTTACATCAGCTCTGGAGAATTCTGAATTCCCTCTGGATGTTAAGGAAAATATGTTCTTGTTACTAAGTCTGCCAGGTCTCCTCAGTGTGGTCTGAACTGTTTAGAGTCAAGAAAGATTTCTAGGGAGGTTTTTCAAAGATCTGCCCCAAAAGTGGATAGTCATGAGTGGTATGGAATGTGAGAGGAAATGGGTCAGCTTTTGAAAGAGTATTCTGCTCCAGTGGTTTGGAGGTTCACCCCTGAAAACATACAGGACCCTAATAAAGTGGAAGAATATTTCAAAGAAAATCATTGTGGCAGTTCCAGAGAGAGGCAACTTATTGCAGTGGGCTGGGTCCTGGCTACTACGTATTGGACACTGCTTGTCATTAGATGGCACCCTTAGGGGGAGAGGAAGAAAAGCAGATCAACAGGCACTGTGGCCACTCAAACTGCAACTGAACCAGAGAGATAACCCATGCCGGTAGCAGTCCCCCCTACAGAGAAGAAGAAATCCAAGACAAAATCAGTTCATGTAGTGAGCGATGAGGAGGAAGTAGGGCCCTCACAACAGGAGGAAGAGGCAGGGCCAGAGATAATCACCCAATCCCTATTCCTGTGTGAGCTGTGAGATATGTGAAACGATTTCAGCTGCCATTTGGGTGAGCCCCTGAGATCTGTCTTGGAGCCGGCTGGCATTGGCTCTGTCAGACATGAAGGAAGCTTCCAGCAGCTTCTCAGAGAAGCTACCCCTGTAGCCCCCCGCTCCCAAAACCTGGCCACTCAATACAGATGTTCTAATCTGTAATTGATGAACGTTAAAGTGAAGCTTTTCTTTTTTCTCTTCCATCATTATTTTCTGTTGTTTGCATTTTTCCTCAACTTCTTATGAGTATGTTTAGCTATTCTGGTGAAAAGACTTTTAATTGGCTCTCACTAGATTTTAAGGTGCTTTATATGCTTGCAGTCTGTGATACATGAAGGGACGAGATCCACCAGCAGAGAGAGTGAATCTGAGATTTTATTTGGAAGCATCAGTTTATATGTCTTTACTCCTAAGACCCTTTTTTTTGGTTGCAGCTTACAGATGTAATCACAATTCTACAATAAATCTGTGCTTTTGACATTTTCCATTGCACTCTACAAAGCAGTCTTGGTTTGGAAAGACAGGGACCAAAAAAAGGGGAAAACTTCCCTTGGGGTTTGTTATAATTCCAAAATTGAAGGAGAGGTCTTAGGCAACGATAAGGAGGGTAGGAATAACAGTTCTTTACTAGTTAGTCTAACAAGGTAAATTAACAATAATTACAATATTGACAACAAACAGAACTAGAGGAGAAAAAAACCAAAACAACAAATCAGTCACAGTTTTCCTCTGGTAACCCCCCCCCACCCCCCTCAGTACCGTCACAAGCAAATAGGCTAGCGGCAGCTCTAGGAGGGTGAGATGATTCCGAGGGTTCACAGTGGCTGGAGCTGTTGGAAAAGTGTCCCGGCTGGCAGGGGCTGTAGAAACACAGCGTGGGGAAACCTCGAGCAGAACTGAAGAAACCGTGGGTGCAGGGCAGGGAGGAAATGGGTTCCCAAAATCCCGGGGGACACACGAAGAGACGGTGGTCCGACGGAGTCCCAGGTGAAGGGAATGGTGAGAGCTCTCCGCCTCGGTGAGACGAGCAGCCCTGGCAGTTCCCCCAGAGCAGAAAACTGCCCCGAGCAAAGTGAGATCAATGTCTCTGTGTAGCTGCTTCCTTTGTTTGACCTGAGCACCCATAAGTACCGAAAAACACCTAGCCATTAGCTTCCTAGCAACTTCTGAGAAAAAATTCTATATGAAATTAACCCAACCCCCAACAAAAGCCATGGTAAAGGAGTGTGAAGAGTGTAAAGTTCTGTGTTGATGTAGAAGTAGAAACTCATTCATCCAGTTCTGTCTCAGCTGTCCAGAGATATGCTATTGCTCTCTGTTTGACTATTTCCTTACACCAACACCTGTTTCTCCAACAGCAGTCTGTCTAAGGTTACTTGAATAGATGAATCAGAGCTTTATAGAAATCTGTATAAGGACCCAGTTAAGGAGGAACAAATGCTGCTTGGCTGTACAAGATCTAAGGGCTTCAAATTATTAGAATACATATGCAGTTAATTCTCCTAGTATTTGAAGAAAAAGGGCAGGAGCTTTTTCTCCTTTTTAATGCCTTTATTAGTGATCAGCTCGAGGTGGGGGCCCGACGGGTCGCGCACACACCGCCGCTGCTCCCAGAGGTGGCAC
This sequence comes from Certhia americana, assembly GCA_018697195.1. Classification (NCBI taxonomy): domain Eukaryota; kingdom Metazoa; phylum Chordata; class Aves; order Passeriformes; family Certhiidae; genus Certhia; species Certhia americana. The sequence continues at coordinate 130,184 of JAGMWU010000049.1, forward strand.
ACAGGAGGAGGAAGGCAGCTTTGTCCACAGGAACGCAGGCAAAGCTGGGGCTTCTATCCTCACGAGAGCACCAGAAGACAATGATGGCTCGTTGGTCTAGGGTGTCTCTCTGCCTGGGTACTATTGCACTTAGGGCGACACGGCCGAACTCAGCTCTTGGTGTATGCTTCCTTGAGGTTTTCTCAGAGTAGTGCTGCTGTTTTTATTGTTCTATGATACGTTGTTTTGTGGTTTTGGGAGTCCGATTTAGGCCAAATGCCCCTTATTTGCATACAGTCAGTGCACAAGGACGTCTGGGAGCAGCAGGTGAGGTGCAACAAATGTAGCTTCCGACGGGAGGATTCTGGGAACATGGGGATACAAACATGAAACTGGCAAACACAGACTAGGGTAAAAAGGGAACAACTGGGAAAACAACATTTAACAATGATTGGTAACAAATAACCACAACATTAACAACTAACTCTTACTGAATAAGAACAAACAGGGAATTTTGTTTATCACAGTATTGACCAACTTTTCTATTTGTCATTGAGAACTTGGTATAGTTTGTGGGTTGGGCTTTTTTGTTTGTTTGTGGGTTTTTGGTTTTGGTTTTTGTTTCTTTGTTCTTGTGTTTTTGGGGGTTTTTTGTGTTCTTTTTCACAAGACCTGTTTGCTTATTTTTATGTTGAAGCTTCTTGCTGGAAGAACAAAGTTAGGTAAACATTTTAGAAGTATACCTTATTTCTAATATAAGAAATTTCTGCTCTGAGAAAGGATGTAGTTGAAGTTTTTAGGATTCGCTTGAAAAGTCAGGTATCAGATTTGTTGGACAAAGATTTTATAAAATAGTCTCAAATTAAGCATATATAGTATCAATCTTGATGACTTCCACCCCCTTCAAGAGATTCAGAAATTATATTAGTTATTCCTTATAGAATGATGATGTTTCTAAATAAAATACTAGCTTTTAAAAGTTTTTCTTATTTAAAGAATCCATAAACTTATTACAGTAATAGTTATTGACTGATCTGACATAACTGCTTATAGTTACATTATCACAAAGAAGGGATTTATTTACCCGCAACAATAGCTGGCAAGTTTTCAATTTTTCTTTTTTCTAATCAGCAATTTTGCTTTCAGCTAAAAGGGTAGGAGCCAGAGAATCATGTAAAGGTGTCAGAAGCTGATGTTGACTTCTTTTTTGTCCTCTCCTACCTATGTCTGCTAGAACCTCCATTTAATTGTATGACTTGATGTGAAAATCCAAGAGGACGTAGTGTCTCTGTTGTAAAGTAATACTGATATATGAATTTGGAATTCATAAAATGAAGCTTTTGGGTCAACAGAAAGGATTGAAATTCCATGCTAAAACATAGTTTATAATAAACCAGGTACTTGCATTATCCTTTATATAGGATGCTGCTTGTATTTTGTATTTTATCTCTTTGGATTTGGGAACAGTTTTTAGGAGATTTTTTGTAGAAGTTCTTCAGATGATCTCAGCTGCTTTCAAAAAATAAAAGAATATTAGTAATTGTAGGGACTACAAAAAGGAAGCAGTTTATTAATATGGTTCTCGTCTTTTGGGAATATGATAGTCCTATGCTCCTCAGTCTTAGTACTCTTCATTAAAATCAAAATACTTAAAAGCAGTGTTTGTCATCAATAATCATAGCTATGAAGCAGATTAAAGTTGTAAAGTTGCTTGCAGCAGATTCTTATATTGGAGATAGGATACAAGGGGAAGGAAACAGCCATCTTTGACATGAAAACTGTGGCAAATCAAAATTCCTATTAATTTTTAACCTGTTGCAATGTACTTGGACAGCATATGCTGTTATTCCTTTCCCCTCTACTCTCCCCAGCTGTCTTTCTATAAATCCAAAAATTACTACTTCAAACTGGAACTCCCTGACTAAAAAAGAGAGTTCTGTCACAATTATGATCAAGTCCATTATGAAATACAACTCGCCACAACTCATATTTTGAGAAAAATCATTTCTGCCTGTCTTTTTCAGTAGATTTCAAATGGGTGACATATGATTTTGTATTATTATGTTTTGTCTGTGCTACTAGTGTTATCCTGTCAGATTTAAAGAATAAAACTTCAAATTTATGTTTAATAAGGTAATCGTTGCTGAGGTCCAAAATGGGAAGCTCAAGGTAGCGATCAATATAGTGCATATCTTGAGCATTATGTCCTTTGTGTTTTCTGAGCAGACTGTGCTCATGAATGTCTTCAGTATAAATAGCCCAATAATGGTTGGGGTTTTTTTAGTAATTTTTTTTGAGCTCTTTATCCCAAAGACTAACTTAATAGTTCTAGCCGTAACTATTCTGGTTGTGAAAACTATTCAGTTTTTGAAGTAGGTTTGTTCATTGAACTGTGGGGTTTTGCAGAAGGGGATGCTCTTGCCTTTTGCTATCTGTCCCAACCATGTTCCTTCCCTTTTCCATGCTGCCTCTGCAATTTGCTCATCTTCTCACTGAATCAGGTGAAGAGGCTGAACATTAGCTTTCAGACAGGTCATGTTCTCATCTAGTTGACTACATAAATGCTACTGAGGTGTCAAAAGAGATAGCAGCAATGGGGTGAAAAAATAAATACTTTGTCTTCAGCAGCAGTTCATGCTTTCTTGGACTTCATTGTTGGGTTTAGCCCTCAAATGACTAAAAATTAAGACATGAGGAAAGGTATACCTTCTCAAGTCACATGTTTTTTTACAAGGTTAAAATGAGATGTGCGTCATTGATTTGAAAGGTCAATAAAACTGAAATTATTCTCTCAAAGAATAGTTGAAGTGGTGTGCACAGAAAGTAATGGTTCAGAAGAGATGCTTATGCCTTGAAAGTAATTAAACACTGGGGTATAACTTTGTCTTCAATTTATTTTCCTGCTCCCTCTCCCCACCATCCTTTCTCTCTGCCACTCTAAGTATCTCTAAGAAAAGATGTCTGAATTTATGTGTATACAAAACATGAGTCTTTTTCTCAGTATTGTGATAGCTGCTCAGAGCAATCATTCAGGTATTCTCACTTCATGACACTGCTGTGTAAATGTTAGAAGCAAGCATACTTTTTGCCAATGGTGCTATGCAACATGAAAATCATTGCCTATATAATTTATACCAACAGACTACTCAGTTTGCTTTGTCTAATACTACTGTGCTGGTTTTACATTGGAGCCAATCATAAACGTGATTTTTTCTGAGAAAAACTGTTAAGAACTTCCTCTGTGCCTAGCAAAACAAATTGCTGGCTAGCTTTAAGAATAAGCATGTTAATAAGCCAATTAAAAGCTAGATCTGCCTCTGTGAGATTCACATTTTAAACCGAACAATCCCGAGAAAAAAGGCTTCTTGCTTCCAGCGTCTGGAGAGAGAAGTTCTTCCTCCCCCCCCCCCCCCTCCTCCCAGCCCGACGGCCGGGTGGGGCAGGGGAGGCCGTGGGACCCCGGCCGAGTCTGGGCCGAGCTGTGGCTGCTAACATCTTGCCGCTACCAAGCCCTGCCCCACCGCTGCTACGGGCCAGGCCAGACCCCTCCGCCGCAGCCCATGCGGCCCAGCGGGGGCCGTGCCGGGCCCCAGCGGCTGCCGGGCACAGGGAGGGGAAGCCATCAGCCCACAACTAAAATTAAATTTAGCAGGGGCCAGAGACTAGCCATGCGGCCAGAGCGGCGGCTGCCCTTCTGGCTGGGCCCACTAAGATCCTAGCACAACTTCCCCCAACACAGCCTAAAAATACATCACCACAAATACTACAGCCACTACCCAGTAAAACATCACAACCATCTGCAGAACCCAAGTAAAATTTTAACTCTTTTACTGCACAAATAAGACTTATCTCTTATAAGCCATAATAATAAACTGTAATACTCTAAATATCCCTATAAATCGTAGAAAAATTATAGAGTGTTCCCATCACAGACATGAGCAGACATCCATTCTGAATAAACAGATATTGAAGTAGCTGTAATCCCATGAAAAGTTTAAACAAAGAGGAAAAAGAATAATGAAAACCCTTTGCCCCCAGAAAAAGAACTCTGTTCCCAAAGATGAAGATGATCTCAAAGACAGATAAAGAAAACCTTTACTTTTAAACAGCTCATCCTTAAAATAGTACCCCATAAGTTAACATAGCCTATAAATGCAGCTATAAGAAGGCAGCAAGAAATGAAAAGGACTTCACAATTACAAATTCCCAGTCAGCTGCTATTCATAGAAATTAAAAGCCATGAGAAACCTGTTTTCTTATAAAAACTTCATAGCATGACAAGAGAGACACCCCCCCTCCCTAAATAAACTAAAAGAAGACTATTCTAGAGATAATAAACTGACTGAATTGTTTCTATGTTGTCAGTGAGAAAGAAAAGAGGGTGTGGGGAAGCAGTGTTCTAAAAGTTTTATTCTAATTCCTATTATTCTTTTAATTCTGTTAATAAAGTTTTTCTTTATTATTCCTTTGAAGTTTAAACCTTCTTTACTCTTCTCCTAATCTTATCTTGCAACAAAAAATGAATAAATATATTCTAGTAAGTACACTGGCATTTAGCCAGTGCTAGACCCACCACATAAATTAGTACGTTAGCCATAAAATCTTCAATTAACGAACCAAAACCACTACACCTACAAATGACCTAAACTTTCAAAGTTTCTTCAAGTTCCATATTAGCTTTAGTACATTCATCTCAGGCTATACATCTGTTGACAATTATTTCTTCTCATTCTCGTTTTAAAAGTAGAACTGAACCTTGTATGTTTTACAGGTTTCAAGTTGTATTTTTATTATGCTGACATGTAAATTTTGTGAGGATGATTAATGAGACCTGGAGATAATTGCTCTCAATAACTTCCCTTGATGTGAGTAAGCACAGAGTATTTTTCAGTATGTCATCTGTAGTTTCTGAGAAATGTGGGTTGACCCTGGCCGGATGCCAGGCACCCACCAAAGCTGCTGTATCACTCCCCTGCTCAGCTGGACAAGGGAGAGAAAATATGACAAAAGGCTCATGGGGCAACATAAGTACAAGGAGGGATCACTCACCAATTACCATCATGGGCAAAACAGACTCCACTTGGGGAATAAAAATTAATATCAGTCAAATTAGAGTAGGATAATGAGAAATAAAAAAAAATTTAAAAACAGTTTCCCCCACCCCCTCTCTTCTTCCCAGGCTCAATTCCTGAATTCTCTTCTTCCTCCTCACCCCAGTGGCATAGGGGAATGAGGAATGGAGGATGTCATCAGTTCATCACATGTTCTTTCTGCTGCTCCTTCTTCCTCAGGGGGAAGACTCTTCACACTCTTCTGCTCCAGCATGGGGTTCCTCCCACAGGAAACAATCCTTCACAAACTTCTCCACCATGAGTTCTTCCCACAGGCTCCAGCACAGGTCCCTCTAATGGGATGTAGTCCTTCAGGCACAAGCTGCTCCAGCGTGGGCTCCCCCACAGGGTCACAAGTCCTGCCAGCAAGCCTGCTCCAGTGTGGGCTCCTCTTCCCACAGGTCCTGCCATGATCCTGCTCCAGGGCGAGCTTCCCACAGGGTCACAGCCTTCTTCAGGCATCTACCTGCTTTAGTGTGGGGTCCTGCATAGTCTGCAGGTGGATCTCTGCTCCCCTGTGGACCTCCATGGGACGCAGGGGGACAACCTGTGTCTCCATGGTCTTCTTCACGGGCTGCAGGGGAATCTGCTCCAGAATGTGGAACACCTCCTCTGCCTTCTTCTTCACAGACCTTGGTATCTGCAGAGTTCTTCTTCTTTATATTCTCACTCTGCTCATCTCTGGCTGCAGTTGTTTCTACACAATAGCTTCTTTCCACTTAAATATGTTATCACAGAGGTGTTGCTACAACCATCACTGATTGACTTGGCCTTGGCCAGCGGTGAGTCCCTGTTGGAGCTGTCTGGCACTGACTGTCTCTGACATGGGGGAAGCTTCCAGCAGTTTCTCACAGAAGCCACCCCTGTAGCCCACCACCCTAACCTTGCCATGCAAACCAAATGCAAGAACATATCATAAAAATAGTCTGCCACATATCAGAAATAATAGATGGCAAGAAAGAAACCATTGTTTAAGAAAGCTAGCTAGTTGTTTATGTATAAACAAAACAATAATTTTATTTCTCACAGCTTTTATATTGCTACCATCAACACAGTACTTGAATGCCATCCATGCAGAATTAATAAAAGTAAAATCAAACTCCAGCACAGTTCAGGAACTCTAGGTTTTCTATCTTTCAGCATCCAAGTAGAGCTGGCTGAAATTTTTCCTCTGAAATATTCTTCTGAGGGAAAACAGGCTATCTGTAAATTCAGAATTTACTGTTTGCTGATGTGAAAGCTTTCTCTAACATACTTTCTGCCTCCTAGCTGGAAACCCTGATGTTTCATGTTTTCTTGATAGACTGTCAGATATATTGCCTTAGAGCTAGGACTTTCAGATTCCTCAGGAGCTGTAGTTGTCTATCTTGGCTTTCTGTTTCTTTCCAGATTGGCCATCTCTCTTTCTGATGGGACTATCATGGCTAAAAAGGGTTAAAACATTTTATTTCAGCTGTCTCTAAATAAAGTTTCATAAATTGCATTCATTACTAAATTTTGAAGTCTTTTCTTTTTTGTGTCTTTCATAAAGAAGAATTTGGAATTTCCTGCAAACAGGTTTTGGGTAACTGGTGATGTTTCTCCTTCAGAAGATTCCCCCTTTGGTTCGTTTCAGTTTGGTTACAATAGATCTTTTGTTTTGCTTTCAAGTAGAGGGTGCTAGGTGAGTATTTTAGGAGTACCCTTAAGTATGAATATAAAATGAAAGGCTGTTGGAAACTGAAGTTTAGACTGGGCAGTGTTATATGCATTATCCCAGAGAAGCTCTGTTGTTGTTCTTCATAAATGTAAATTGAGTTTGAGTCAGGACCAAGACTTTTACCTAACACTGACCTTTAATACTGAATATGCAGATCCACCTGAGGATGGGCCCAAGGGGCCCCTTGTTATGAAAACAAATACATATTTTATTTTATTTTATGGTAAGAAGGCTATTGTAACCTTCCATTATCTTCAGAGACTATTACATGTCTTTATGATGCTTTTTTAAAGACTCAAAAGCTGATTACTATTTACCGTGACTGTGGATCTACAAAGTAATCTATCATAGCTTGAGACTCACTGGGTTAGATCAGGAAATGTGCTGACAGCTAGTCTACATTCTGCTGTCGAAGGTTCTGTAAATAGGTGGCCTTAACCAACTAGGTTAAACATAACTTTTTTATTTTATTAGCATGTATGTATCTTGAAGCATCAGGGTTGGAACTCTGCCAATGCCTCATTTTCCTTTCTTTTGAATTGATTTTCAAAAATTTTTCATTCTTCTTCAGCCTTTTCTGGCCTGTGCCAGGTATAGTGGAGCAGCTGCTCTCCTATTAGAAGTTAACTGAAAATTGGAGAGAAAATGTATATTTCTGTAGTGGGAAGAGATTTTTAGTAACTCATGGGTGAAACAAAGAAAGCATTCTGAAAAACAGTACTTGGTCTTGTCACCAAAATTGCAGGAAAAACAAAACCCCTCCAACAACATTTTTAGTGTTAGAGAATCTAGGCATTACTTTATTCTGGTCAGGATGTTCTGGCCAGGATGTGCAACAGAAATCATTTCATCCACACATAGCCAGGGTTGTGCAGAGAAAATCATTTCTTCACACATGATTTCTACTAGGTTTTTCAAATATTTATACAGTCAAAACACAGAGAAATTAATTGGTTCAGTGTTGATTGGTCCCAAGTCACACAGTTCTTAGTATTTGGTTTCCTATTGGTTATTGATCCCTTTGCCTTTGATGTTAATTGGGTTCTCATTCTTTGTTCTCTTATCTCTTTTCCCAGACCAGGTGTTTCTGACCATGCCAGGGGCGACGTTTGGAGTTGATGTTCATTAATGGTCGTTATTTTTTGTATATCTTCTGTGTTACTCCCAGTCTTCTTGAGATGTTAAGCTCATCAGGCCTCAAGTGGTGAAACAGTCCTTTGAAAAGAAACTTCAATTCTTTTCCCAAACAAAACCCCTGACTAAAGTTATTTAAAAAAATAAATAAACTTTGCAACATTTCCAACACTTGGAGTGGTATAGTTAAGGTCACTTAATTGAAAAATACTTTAAAAATAAATTTAGTTTTCATTGCTAAACAAGGGAAAAAAATTCTAGTACTTGAATTGTTTGCATAATAATGTAACACTTTCTGGAAATAGAAAGAAGTATATATTTATCATGCCACAGCTGTAAGTTTGCTTGTGTGTTATCTGATTTAATTTTTTTTTTAAATGTAAATAGGCTATTTAATTGAAAATTGGAGAGCGTAGGAGTCTTTGAATATATTGCACACCATCTTGCAATTTTTTTGGCAAAGAAATGTCTGATGCCAACCAAAATTTTAATTTACAGAATGTCTGACTTCTTTGTGGGTAACAGCTACTCTCATAGCAGTTCTGCGTTGACTTATCCAAATTCTTAAATGCCTTTCCAACCTTCTATTTATGGCCCTTAAAAAAGTCTGTGACATATTTCAGTAATTGCTTTCTAGAGATACAGAGCCTCTTTAGAATTTTCTAAAGTATTGGTCATCTATATAATCTATATTGTCATGTTCCTAGAAATCTAAATTTAATGGCATGCATTATTAACTGGTTTGTGTTTAGCAGACTTCAGATGTATGCATCTGATACTGAAGCGCGAAAAGACTCTCCAACTAATTAAAGTTAGAAAGTGTTTATTAACAGCGCTGGGTACACAGGGAGTAGCCTCCCAAAGACGTGTGAAATTCACAGAGTTCCTGCTCCCCATTTATTCCCCCAAAACTTACATATTCATATAATTACCCAACATGCTTATACATATGCATTACCTGACCCCGCCTACCCCCGCTTCCTATTAAAATGAGTTCAAGGTCATTTCATGCTTGCGCAGTCCTTTGCTCAAAATGGATCGGTGGGTTTTGAAATGGGTCAGTGGTCTTCTAAGATGAAAGCAAAAGGCGTCTTCCTCATGGTAAACTTTTCACCTTTGTCATGTTGGCAGGCTCTCTGGTCTCTTGGCCATAGTCCAAGCTCCCCAGCCTGGTTCTGGCTGGTTTTGGGGCCCAGGTGCAGTCATGGTTTCTTCATTTTTACAATGCCCCTATCCTCCCTATCCTGCTTCTACAAATACAACAAAGTCAAGCAAATGATATATTGTCTTAGCTCTAACTAGCTCTATCTGCTAATAATTAATCATTCTACATTGCTTCTACTCTTTTTGCTAAACTCTCAATCATTCTATATTGCTTCTATCCTTCTAGCTAAACTCTTAATTCTTTTAGGCCCTTGATTCAATATATCTATACATTGGCAGCTTTTATTTGCAAAAAGAATAAAATTGTATTGCCCTTGATTTAAGTGAGTCTTTCCTACTGGTTAAGATAAATTTTATGAAAAGGAGTCTTTATTTTTTTAACTGAATTTTTCTCTGAAGAAGCACAAAGTGGATGTTTTCACAGAGATGCAACAACATGGGAGTTTTGGAATGTGTGAGAAATGAACCTCACTCTTTAAATTTTTTTAAGTTTAATAAGGGATAATAATGGACAAAATAACAGCACTGGGTGCTTGGCAACAGCCAGAGGCACATCGGCAACTCTTCTTATATACTTTTTCTATTGCATTGTTCGAATATATATTCATAAAGATTATGCATATTCAAACATTTCTTTTAACTCGTTTACATGTTCTGGGAATTCTTTAGCTTGGTTTGACCCCTGACCCACCTTTTTAGAGTACATGCAAGAATTGTGGATGTGGTTTTGAGGGTTGTGTGTCACCTCCTCTCAACAGCCCCCTGTTCTGTGGTTTCAGCAGGTCACAGTCATTGATAGTCAAAGGGTCAGTAGCAGGGGTCCTCGTCACAGCCGTTCTTTGTTATCTGACCATGCAGACGATTTTATTGTAAGTTAACCCCAAGTACTCTAAATCAACATCAGCTATTTCACAAATATGTCTAAATTATTTTCATTATTGTCAGTTAGTTACAAAAATAAAGGCATTAATTATTATTTCACAACTACAGTTTGTAGTGGTTTGAACGACAGGTGTCTGCTAAGGAAGGCAGAAGCCTCCCTTGGAATGGAGAATTTAAACCCCCTCCCTCTGAATTATTATAACTTTGAAATTAAGGGGCTCTCAGGCCCTATTCCTATATGGGAATAGGAATAACAGTTCTTTATTAGGGGAACTAAAATAAACAATAAATCAAAAACACATGCAGTATTACAAAAGAGAAAAAAAAAAAAGAAAACAAACAAACTCACTGACAGAGTCAGGATACAACCTGAAACCCTGTGGGTCAGGGGGTTGGTGGCAGTCTGATTAAATGGTGGCTGCAGTCCTAGTGGCAGATGTGGCTCTGTTGAAGTGATGCTCCTGTAGAAAAGTGGTGTTGTTCACTGAAGGTCCAGTGGTGATAGATGGGCCTGGTCTTCCTCTGAGAATCCAGTGAAAAGGCTGGCTTGGTGTTCCAACTCCCAGATTTTTATCCAGGTAGGAATACTTGGCTCCTCCCCCTGGCTGGGGCATTTCCCAGTGGGATGATATAATTCTATCAGTGAGACTCAATGGCCCATTAGCAGAAGATCTCTCCCTGGAGGGAGGCTGGGTTGTAGAAGAGATAAAATAACTGCCGCTGGAGGTTTTTTGACAGTTGGCCCATTGACAGACAATTACCTCACCCCCCCACCACCCCAGTTTCATCAGATGGTGATAGAATACACAGTTTTGGTTACATTTTGCACTGCAACCCATGACACAGTTACTCCTGCAAAAGTTAACATTATAATGCAGAGCACATAGCATCCACTTTAATATTTGTGAAAGCAAAAACTATAATATGTATTTATCACACTGTTCAGAAATTAAAATATCATCCATTAATGATGTTCTGAGGATATGAGCTGCACAGGGACCAGGGCATTAGCCACAAAAAGCTGACAAATTATACTATATCAAAAGCAGTTAAAAGAGATTATAAACTGTACTATATCAAAATCGTTGTGATTAATAATAATTTGCAAAATCCAATACATAATAGCAAAAGCAAATAACTACATATTTATAACAAAGTCTTTCTGAATTGTAACAAGTGTTTTCACAGTCATTTCATAAAAAACCAAATAATTTCACAGAAATATTTTGTTTTGTCTTAGATACTGTTCTTGCATGTTTTTTAATACTTAACTGTTGCTACTCTTGTGAGAAACTGTAATATTATGGTTAATGGCTTAAACATTGTTATGAAGGACTTTTTGCCCATTATGGAAAAACTGTATATAAAAATATAGTTGAAGAAGTATGGTAGTGTGGTTCATAGAACAAATGTAGATTGAAGCTTGGCAGTCCATATTAGAACAACTGTATTGGGTTTGCGTGGCCAGGTTTTGGTAGTGAGGGGGGCTACAGGGATGGCTTCTGTGAGAAGTGCTGAGAGCTTTCTCCATGTCCAGCAGAGCCAGTGTCAGCTGACTACAGGACAGACCCTGCTGCTGGCCAAGTACAAGCCAATTAGAAATGGTGGTAATGCTTTTGTGATAACATATTTAAGAAGGGGGAGAAAACTTCATGAGAGCAATTGCAGCCAGAGAGAAGTGAGAATATGTGGAGAAACAACTCTGCAGACACCAAGGTCAGTGAAGGAAGCGGAGGAGGTGCTCCAGGTGCTGGAGCAGATTCTCTTGCAGCCTGTGGTAAAACCATGGTGAAGCAGCTGTGCCCCTGCAGACTATGGAAGTCTTCTGACTACTTATAAACTATACTTTATATCTCCCAGTTCTTGATATGTTGCTGGTATGTTTTGCATCTCTTTCCTGAAATTTCCCTTCTTTTTAAAGAGCAGAGACCAAGTGTCAAAGCTAATAGGGAATGAGTCTGTTTTCTCTTTCGTGTTTCAGTAAGAGGAATGGTAGCTGACTAGTGATGCTAGTGTATGAGGGCCAGAGAACTTTTTAGAGAATGCAGTAAGCATCTTTTTCTATTTGCTTTCAGGTGGAAATGGAAATATCTTACTGCCTTTCATTCTTCCCAGGGCTACACATCATTTTGGAATGATTGCATCTCCTCGGGATTGCGTGGCTGTATAATAATTGAATTGGCATTGCGAGGGCGTCTTCAGTTAGAAGCTTGTGGAATGAGGCGTAAAAGTCTGTTGACAAGAAAGGTAAGTGGAGGAAAATGGTAGCACTTACTTTTGTGTCATGCTTCAGGCAATACAGTAACTATAAATTAATGTGGTTGTAACAAATATACTTTTTTTTCTTTATATGTGTGTTGAAGATTAGGATTTTTTCTTTTTTTTTCTTTCTGTCATGGAATTTTGTTCCATTTGTTGTTAAGAGACAATAATGACCAGTACTTAAGAGAGACAAAAGATGTAGCCAAAGGGGAGGGGGAGGAGTGCAGCTGGAGGCACTATCTTAGCTGAGGGGCTTTCTCTTGGGAAGGGCAGAGGTACCCAGAGATTTTGGCTGGGAGTGAGGGGCTGGACTCGGCTTCTCTCTTGCTCTCTCGTTCTCGGGATTGAAGGGTAGACAGGCTGCGGTCCCTGTGGGAAGAATTCACCACCACTGCAGGGTTCCGTCTCCTACTGTCTTCTACAGTGAGTGAAGTTCTGCTCGTAAGAGCGGCCGTTACACTGGGACCTTATTAACACCCTACCTCACTGGAAAGAACCCTCACCATCTACTCAGGTGCCTCAGGGAAAAACCTGGGTCCCCCAGCCCCCTCCAAGGGAGCCTCTCCCGACCGTGTTTGGGAGCCCAGCTGCTGCTGGCCAGTCCCGCCGTCTCTCTGCCACTACTCTGGGGTCTTTGCTACACTGTAACTCCTCACTCCCTGCCTGCTGGGACACCCTGTGGCTCCTGCTACAGCTGCGGAGTTTCTGTTACATTTTGTTTGCCACTCCGGGGTCTGCTCGCCTGTGCCGTTCCAGCTTGCTGCTTCTGAGGTTCCTGCTACAGCCCATTTTGCTATCTGGAGGGGCACCGGGACGGGCTGCCCTTGTGAGGTTGTAAAGGAAAACCCTTTTCAGTATCTTCTACCGGCTGCGCCTGCCATCACCCACATGAAGAAGCAACTGAGCTCGCACCACAGCGCCCCCTGCAGCTAGGGGAGAATTATCGCACCTGCCTGGATGAAAGCAAACAGTGCCCCTGCTGGCTGTTACCATAACTACACCAAAGGGGAAAGTGCTTGACAGCTAAGAAAAGGCTGTGGTTGGGTTTCTGTTTTTTATTGTTGATGCCATTGTTGTTTTCCTTGTTATACATATACCTACTAGCAAAGAACTGTTATTCCTTTTCCCATATCTTTGCCTGAAAGCCCCTTAATTTCAAAGTTATAATAATTTGGAAAAAGGGGGTCATATTTTCCATTCCAAGGGAAGTTCCCACCTTCCTTGGCAGACACCTATCTTTCAAACCAAGACAATGGGGATAGAGATTCTGAGTAGTGTCCTAAGACAGGTACAGAATTATTACCTAAAAAGTTTTAATGGTGAGCTGAAGTACCTTTTAAAATCTTCTGCATTTATTCTCTGTTCCTGTTTGTTCTCTTGATGTGTTCATGCTGCACACAATCAGTTGGCAGTGGCTCTGGCGAGAGTGCGGTGGCAGCATTTGCTGCTGAGAAGCCAGTAGCACTGGTTGTAATCTGCTGAAGGAACTGGGTTTTGCAATGTTCGTGAGATGTTGGTTGGGGCTGAGAGGGATGGCTGAGAAACTCAGGTGTATCCTGCAAGTCACCAGTTTAATACTGGTGTACACAGTGTTGCAATTAGTGCTTTCAGTGCATGTGTTGGGGTTTAGGAGTTCTCCTTTTGTTTCTTTGAGAATTTTCTCCCATTTTTTCTTTCTAAGAGACAATAATGACCAAGTACTTAAGAGAGACACAAGAAGTTTCCCCAGGAAGGGTGCAGCTGGCTGCCCTCTTATCTGTGAGGTTTCTTGTGGAAGGGCAGAGATACTTGGAGAATTGGCTGGGGAAAAAGGGTTGGGTGCAGCTCCCACCTCTCTCTTGCTCTCAACTTCAGAGGAGGACAGATGAAGCTGCTGCCTGGGGAGGGGGAATCGCTACCACTGTAGGAGCCCAGCCAGGTCTTTCTTCTTTTGCAGTGGGGTGAGCTTTTGTTCATGAGATCAACCACTGAACTGGGACTTTATTATCACCCTACCTCACTAAAACAAAAGGACTTTCACCATCTGCTCAGGTGCCTGAGGGGAAAACCCTGGGATCCCCAATCCCTTTCAGTCTCCAAGGGAGCCTCTCTCTCCTGGCCTTGTTCAGGAGCTGGGCAGCCACTGCCCAGCCCCCGCCGTTTTCTCTGCCACTGCTCTGAGGTTTCTTTGCTACACTGTAATTCACACCCCCTGCCTGCCCTGGCACACTGTGGTTTTAGCTACAGCTGCCAAGTTTCTGATGCATCTTATCTACCGATCCAGGACTTTGCTCATCCCTGCTGATGCCTTTTTGAGGCTGACCTGGAACAGAGACTAGACAGAGCAAAAGGATATAGTAGGCATTTATTAAAAGGCCTCAGTGGGTACACTTGGGCAACACAAGAGCCCGACTGGGCTACACCCAAGATGCACCCTAAAATGGTCACAAAATGGATGACCGATCACGAGGTCTCACACTTTTATAAGTTTTGATCCATCAGCATATTGGAGTTAATTGTCCAATTATAGCTTCAGGATATGAAGCTTCATCCTCCTTGTTTTTTCTCTTCACTTCACTGTTGTTTATGTTCTTGGACTTGAAATTTGTATCAGTTGTCCTTGGTCCCCAGCTAGAAAAGGAATTGTTTTGTCTACTTACTCTGTGACGAGAGCTTACTAGCACCTAATATGAAACCCAGAACTACACACTAAAACAGCACAGAATCTGAAAAATATAAAAACTAAAACTTAAGGCATCACTGACTTCCCAGCTTGCTACTCCGAGGTCCCTGCTACAGCTCCATTTGCTATCCAGAGGGGCCACTGGGATCGTCTGTCCCTGGGTGTTCATAAAAGAAGCCCCTTCTCCATCCCTTTCTGCTGGTTGAATCCACCATTGTCCACATGGAGAAAAGATGTCCGACTCACGCCACAGCGCCCCCTGCAGCTGTGAGGGAATCATCACACCTGCCCTGCCAGCTGCAACCGTAACTACACGAAAGAGGAAAGTGCCTGCAAGCTGAGAAGGTTGTTTTCTGGTTCTGTTTGTTGTTGCTGCCATAGTTGCTTGTTGTTTGTTTGCCTTGTTATACATACTAGTAAAGAATTCTTATTTCTTTTCCCATATCTTTTCCTGAAAGTCCCTTAATTTTGAAGTTATAATAATAATTTGGAGGGTTTGGGGTCGTATTCGCCATTCCAAGGGAAGTTCCCACCTTCCTTAGCAGACACCTGTCTTTCAAACCAAGACAATATAAAAGGAAACAATCCTTGTTCCTTGAGCCCATAAGAACACAAAGCTAACTGTATCTAGTTTAAGCATGTGACCATTGTATTAACTTTGTTGTACTCACTGACCTTTAGGATGGGCAAAGTTTTGAGGTTCTTTACTGAATTACACTAAATATTTGAAGCACCTTAGTTTATTACTTTTGGCACTGGTTCTTTTTTCTTAGTACCAAATGTGCAAAGTCACACTGAAGAATTACTTTATCAGTGTAATGGTTTTAGTTCGCTAATTTGAAATTTCTCAGTCAAGAGCAAAGCAGGATTTAACTTGAAAGTAATAAAACTTTATTAACTAACACTAAAAGAAAAAAACCAAGAATCAAAATGAAGAACAAGAATCAGAATGAAACTTTCAAAACACTTCTTCTCCACCAACTATTCACTTTCTTACTCCAATATAAAAAGACAAAACCTGGGATTTTCAGTCAGTTACCACCTTTAAAAATAATCATTTTTCAATTCACCAGGGAGACAGGAGTCTCTCTTGAAATACTATAGAGGTTTTTCACAAGATACCAGTTTTCTTGCTCTCACACTTCATGAATGGCCCACCTGGGGGGAAAGAAATTTGCCATTGTGAAACCCCTCCTATGAAGCAGCCTTCCACAGCCACTCATGAGCCATATCAGCTTATTAGGGTACAGTTTAAAGATGCTTTTTCTAAAGAGTGCTCTTCATCTATCTTATCTTCATCTCATGAAACAGAGGTCATCTTTTTTCACTGGGCAGAGGGCATCATCTCACTCTCTCTCTCTCTCTCTCTCTCTCTCTCTCTCTCTCGGTCTTCCTCTGTTCAAATTTCTCCATTAGATCACAATTACATCAACTCACAGCTATGACTAGAACTTTGCATCCCCCTAAAAGCATTTCATATGTTACAGGGTATTTGGTCCATTCTTTATGGCTTTACAAGAGCAGTCCAACTTAACTATGTAACTCCTTCAATCTTACTTTCAACTTAGGATTCTTCTCTCACTCTCTTGGCATTAGGTCTCACGTTGTCTCTTTACATCTCACTTGGTCTCTTCTTTCTCTTACTTGAACAAGATTTATATTTTGGAAGTTTCATTTGGTCAAAAAGGAGTTAAAATTTCTCCCAGGATCTCTACCAAACTGTATCAAAGTTCATGGTGTCATATTTCAAAGCCGTGCTGGGAGGGGGGCAAGATCTCAGGGGGTCTAAGCCGAAAAGCAGCTGCTAGTCTCTTGCTGCTGGGGGAGGTTTCCTGGACCCTTCTTTCCACCATCGGTCTTATTGGGGTGGGCCTGGGCCCACGGCAAACCCCCATCTGTGCCAGCTTGGCTTCTTCCCCCTCCACTGCCCAGAGAGCCATTGGCTGAGTCTGCCAGTGCTACAGCAGAGGCAGGGGCCTGGTCCTGCCAGGATGGGACTCCGTGGCTTCCTGGGGAAGGTCCCAGCCCTGCAGCAGAGCCTGCCTGACGCGGCCCGGCCGTGCTGGAGGGACCAGGCCAGGCCTGTTACCTGTACTCAGACTGGAAGAGAAAAGAGAGCTATCCCGAGCTTTGTTTTCTTAAAATGTAATATTCACAAAGATGAAATGCCTTCCAATTGGTCCAATAAGGTACCAATTCAAAGCCAGACAGTTCACTTCTGTGAGGCTGGTCAAACTAACACAATCAGCATTAGAAGATACTTGTAAAATATGTTTATTGAAAACATGGTCAAATGTTGTCTATCCATCAGAAATAAATTCTCTTTTATGACACATTTCCCTTTCAATACTATCCCTTACTAAATTCCCCAAGCTTCTCCCAGCTTCCTCCTCTTCTGAAGAGTTGAACCCCTGTTCAGAGAAACAGCTCCTAATTTTTTAGCTTTGTTTAAGCATATTCAGCATTGATTAGTTTGCACAATTTTTTTTTTGCCTCCAAATCTTCTGGTTCTTTAGGCATTCAGGAATGTTCTCTAGCAGTTTTTTCAAATTGGGCAAACATTGTCAGGTCTATCTAACTGAAATTTTAACTGCCTTTTTAGGAAAATGGAAAAATAACTTGTGCATATCCTCAATAAAGAATGCAAGCAAAATTACTGTTTTCCTTTTTTTTAGTTTTATCATGTGATTTTTGGGTATGGGCTGGTGTGGTTTTTTTAATTTTTGTTTTCTTCTCTTTTGTTTAAGCAGAACTAAAAGGTACCCAACATTAAATGCTTTGTTTTTTCTGCTGTTGAAAGGCAATCAAGATATTTCTTTTTTCAGGCAGGAGAGTTCTATGAAAAAGGCTTAATATAAAATTAAAATGAAGACTGATTTCTGCTTAAGGAATTTCATGCAAATAAAATCCAGAACTACTGATATATATGATGTTCCTTCTCTCCTCACCCCATCTCTCTCAGTTTAGAAATCCTCATGAATGACTTGTGTTGTTTTATACCTTATATGAAGTTTTGTGTTAATACTACATTTTAAGTTTCATTTCTGTGTTTGCAAGATTCAATTGTCTCAACTCTACCAAGTGTCTCCCTCATCTCCCTTTGCAGGCTTTGGTCCCCTTACCCTCAAATCTCTGTGAATTAAATACTGTGCTTAGTGAGTGGAATGAGCTGTTTAGTTGCATCCAAGGTTGTGATTCAGCAAGGTAGAGTTTTAGTGGCAATAGCATTTTTATATAGCTTTTGTCCCTCAGGCTATCCCTTCTCCCTCCTCATCCCTGCTCCATTCTGGGACTTTGTGGAAAGGTAAAATTTCATTAAAAGTAAAGCTTTGATTTTTGACTTGAAACCATGTATCTTCAAACTATGGTCTGAAGGGAGGTAGTTTAGGTTTCAGCCACATTAGCCTGTCCTGCAGCTGAGAAGGCTAGTCCTGTCTTTGCAAAGAGGTTTATTATTGTTTATTATTATTACATTGTTTGTGCAATGCTTTCAGGTAACCACTCTGACTAAAAACTAACTCACTTCTTTGATCACTTTAGTTTTTATTTGAATCGTTTTCTTGATCTTGTCATCAGATAGGGCACAAGTGAGACTGCTGGCACAAGTGATAAGGTGGAAAGAAGAAAAGGGTAGAACTAGTTCTTTGGGAAGTAGTACAGATTTATAACCAGCTAATTATGGCCTTGGTCGCACAACTGACTTAAAAGATTGCTAGCTACAAAGATTTCCACTTAAAACATTACATTGAGTAGATATTTGCTGATTATTTTTTGCAGTTTGTAAGACACAACTTCAGAAGTGATCAAGATGCATTAAATCCATGCTTGAATGCCATAGAGAGACAAATGAGAATGAGAAACTGGCAGACAAGGACATGATGAACGTCAGTGAAATGTTTAAAAGTCAGTATGACGCATTTTATGTTTCAACATCCTTGTACATTTGGCTTCAGAGTATGTAATCATTGCATAATTTTGTAGTTCTATCTACTGGTACCACTTTTAGAAACAAATGAATGAGGTTTATGTGTAAATTAATTTCTAACACTAGTGGTTATTCAAGATAAAAAATGGCACTTTATGCTGCCTTATAGTCTCAGAAAGCAAACATAGTAATTACAGTTCTTAAAAGAAATCCCAATAAATCCTTGGCATATTAACTTCAGTATTTTATAGATGACAATTCTGAGTGATTAATGCATGAGTGGATTTTTGTGTTAAAACTAAATAATAAAGTTTACTTAAAAATCAATGCAAGAGATGCTTCATCTTTATCATGGCTTAATTGTAAAACTGTATTGTGGAAAATGAAAATTAAATATTCTGTATAATTGAAACGTCAGCACTTGAATACAAGGCAAATGTAGTACATGCTAAATCACTGAAAAACTGGAATAAAGAAATATTCTTTTCAGTAAGGCTAAGGACCATCATCTGAATAAACAAGATCTTCTTTCTCTACATTAGCTCATTTATTAAAGAGAAAAGATTCCCTCTTGAAGATGCTTAATCCTAGAATCATCATAGAATCATGAAATGGTTTGGGTTGGAAGGGACCTTAAAGATCATCCCATTCCAACCCCCCACCATAGGCAGGAACACTTTCCAATAGACCAGGTTGCTCAGGACCCCATCCACCTTGGCCTTGAACACTTCCAAGGATGGATCATCCACAACCTCTCTGGACAACCTGTTCCAGTGCCTCATCACCCTTACAGGAAAGAATTCCTTCCTAATATCTAATCTAAACCTACCCTCTTTCAGTTAAATCCATGCCCCCTTGTCCTACCACTACATGCCCTTATAAAAAGTCCCTCTACAGCTCTCTTGTAGGTCCTCTTCAGGTATTAAAAGGCCACAATTAGGTCTCCCCAGAGCTGTCTCTTCTCCAGACGAAATTATCTCAGCCTCTCCTCATAGGAGAGATGCTCCATCCCTCTAATCATCTTCATGGCCCTCCTCTGGCCTCACTTCAACAGGTCTATGTACTTCTCACACTGGAGACTCCATAGCTGGATGCAGTATGCCAGGTGTGATCTCACAATAGAGGGGCAGAATCTCTTCCCTTGCTCTTCTGCCCACATTAGTTTTCGTGCAGCTCAGGATACGATTGGCTTTCTGGGCTGCCAGCACACATTGACAGCTCATGTCCAGCCTCTCATCCACCAGCACCCCCAAGTCCTTCTTGGCAGGGCTGCCCTCAATCCCTTCATCCCCAACCCTGTATTGATACTGGGGGTTGCCCTAACCCAGGTGCAGCATCTTGTACTTGGTCTTGTTAAATTTCATGCGATTCCCATGGGTCCACTTCTTGATCTTGTCCACGTCCCTCTGGATGGCATCTCATCTTTCAGGAATGTCAACTGCACCCTCATCTTGGTGACACCTGCAAACTTGCTGAGGTTGCACTTGATCCCTTTGTCTATGTCATTAATGAAGACATTGAATAGCACTTGGTCCCAATAGATACCCCTTGAGGGACACCACTTACCTCCAGTGTCCATCAGGACTGTGAGCTGTTGACCACTACCCTCTGAATGCAACCATCCAACCAATTCCTTATCCACTGAACAGTCTACCCATTAAATCCTTCTTTCTCCAATTTAGAGAGAAGGATGTGGGGGACCATGTCAAAAGCTTTGCAGAAGTCTGGATAAAGGCTATCTGTAGCCCTTTCGTTTTCCACTGAAGTTGTTACTTCATTGTAGAAGGCCACTGGGTTGGCCAGGCAGGACTTTCCCATGGTGAAGCCATGCTGATTGTCCTGAATCACCTCCTTGTCCTCGATGTGCCTTAGCAGAGTTTCTAGGAGAATCTGTACCATGATCTTCCCAGGCACAGAGACGAGACTGACAGGCTTGTAGTTTCCAGGGTTTTCCCTTCTACACTTTTTTAAGATGGGCATATTTCCTTTTTTCCTGTCACCTAGGACTTCACTTGACTGACATGATTTTTAGAATATCATGTAGCTTGACAACTATATCAGCTAATTCCCTCGGGACTCTGATTCATCACATCAAATCCCATAGACTTATGTTCAGTCAGGTTCCTCAGGTGGTCATGAAACGGATCTTAACTTACTGCTGTTGAGGCTGGAAATGTGGGATAGGGAATTTACACAGGCACTATATAAAGCATATAGAAAGAGGAAAAAACATATAATGCTCCTAGTTAAGTGTCCTGCCCTTCCTAAACCACTCATCTAGCCAGGCACCCGATAGGTTGTGTTATTCTATGCATTAAGTCCAGAAGATGTTGAATGTTGTCATCCATACTAGCTGATTCATCAGTTATGTTAAAGTAGCACATGCTTTCAAACTCGGAACAGCATTTATGATGTTGAAGAGGGAGGTAGTTAATCAGTAATCGATGTTGTAAGGTTCCTCAGTGTACAGCAGTTACTTCCAAATTTAACGCAACAATTGCCTTGGAAATCAAATTTAAACCTTACAAAAGGGCATACCCCGAGTGCTCTTTATTTGCTTGTTGAAAAGAGTAATAAGTTAGTTTCAGTAAAAAACAAGCACACAAGTATTTACATGCAGGTGAAAGGAACTTCTGAACACTGAACCAATATGATTATTGTT
>JAGMWU010000049.1:196443-213423 GCA_018697195.1 Certhia americana
TGTCTCTGCTCAGGTGAGGTGCCCCTGACCGGGTCTCCAGAGGGATCTTGGCTCCTGGTTCTCCACACATTTGCATCTCGATAAATGAGTTGCACTCCTCACAGTTTTAATCCAGCCACAGAGGATGAGGAGGAGGGGAAAATCTCCGTTTTTGGGGAATTGTGGATGGTGGCAGTCTGTTATCCCACATGGGGACAGGGAAGTTTCCCCAGCTGGAAACTGGGAAAACTGGAAACTGATTCCATTGGGACAAAGCAATGGCAGTGCTGGATCCGGAGCTACCACAGGTGGAAAGAGCTGCTCTGTGGATTCCCAGGGCAGGAAAAGGCCAGGAAGGGAGAAAGGCAGGAAAAATGGGAGAAAGAAAGGCAGGAAAAAAGGGTGTGGAGGGCAGCAGGCTGGAGATCTGTCAGAAGGAGACACCTCAGGGATCCACCTGAGATGACACCGGCAGTGGGATCCCTCTTGTAGTGGTTTAGTTTTGCTGATTTGAGATTTTTTTTTGGCTAACTCTGGCAGCTTTAGTTTGAAATCAGGTAGAAATACTAATTTGTGTAGCGGTTTTAGTTTGCTAGTTTGAGATTTCCTGCCTAATGCACTATTTTATGTGGTGGGTTTATTTTTTTTTGTTGTGAGATAGGAAATGAGTAAAGCAGGCTTAAACTTTAAAGGGTATAAATAAAATTTTATTAGATAGTAAGAATCAGAATAAAACTTTTAGAGCACTTTTTTCCTCTTTTTATACCTTTTTTCTTTTACGCTAATAACGTATAAAAAGAGCACTTAGAATTTTTAGTTTTATTTAGTTTTATATTATTTTTAGAAATAGCACTTAGAATTTTTAGTTGTATTTAGTTATATATTACTTTTAGAATGGCCTTTTTTTTAGTTTATTTAAGGAGAGAAGCATTTTTGTCATTTTCCTCTAGTTTACAAGAAGCTAACAAAGTCTTAATAAGGAATTATTAAGACTAAAAAAAATAAATGAATAAAATTTTAAAAAAGAATAAATTAAGTTAAACCGAGACACTTCTCCATGGAGAACCATCTCCCAGGGATGGTCCCTCTGGCACTCACATGCTCCTTCCTCCTCCTCCTCCTGCCCTAGATCTTGTTCTGGGGGCTCAGGGACCTGAAGAGAGTGAACCTGGCCCAGGTGGACCGGCCCCGTGTGGACATCGAGTGTGCCGGGAAGGGCGTCCAGTCCGCCCTGATCCAGAACTACAAGAAAAACCCCAATTTCAGCACTTTGGTCAAGTGGTTCGAGGTGGTGAGTGTGGTCCCTTCCCTCTGACCCCTCAGCTGGAACACGGAATTTCTGCAGCCCACCGTGGCTCCGAGCCCTTTACTCCTGTTTTCCCAAAGCGATGGAGCACAGGGACATCGTTCCTTTACCTGAGGGCTCCCAAACCACATTTTGCTGGAAAAATTCTGGATTTCTTCCTCCAGCATGATTCTAGTTCTGGACCTTACTGCCCTTCCCAGCATGATGCCATTCCTAATCCTGTCTGCCCTTCCCAGCACAATCCCATTCCTAATCCCTACTGCCTTTCCCAGCACAATCCCATTCATAATCCTACTTCCCTTCCCAGAATGTTTCAATTCCTAATCCCTATTGTCCTTCCCAGCACAATCCCATTCCTAATCCCTACTTCCCTTCCCAGAACAATTCCATTCCTAATCCCTATTGTCTTTCCCAGCACAATCCCATTCCTAATCCCTACAGCCTTTCCCAGTATAATCCCATTCCTAATCCCTACTGTCCTTCCCAGCACAATCCCATCCCTAATCCCCACTGTCCCCAGCACAATCCCATCCCTAATCCCCACTGTCCCCAGGACAATCCCATTCCTAATCCCCACTGTCCCCAGCACAATCCCATTCCTAATCCCTACAGCCTTTCCCAGTATAATCCCATTCCTAATCCCCACTTCCCTTCCCAGCACAATCCCATTCCTAATCCCTACAGCCTTTCCCAGTATAATCTCATTCCTAATCCCCACTGTCCCCAGCACAATCCCATTCCTAATCCCCACTGTCCCCAGCACAATCCCATCTCCCACTAGCCACCAAAAAAACCACAACCCATTCCTAATCCTACAGCCCTTTCCCTAGTATAATCCCATCACATAATCCCCACTGCTCCCCAGCCACAATCCCCGAGTCTCTAATCCCTACAGCCTTTCCAGTATAATCACATTCATCAATGCCCCCAACCGTCCCAGCACAATCACATTCTAATCCCTAGCATGCCTTGTCCCAGTATAATCACATCCTCCTCAACCCCACTGTCCCCAGACCACAATAACCCATTCCTAATACCTACAGCCCCTTTCACCAGTATAATACCCTATTCCTAATCCCACTGTCCCCAGCCACAAATCCCAATTCCTAATCCCCACTGTCCCCAGAACAATCCCATCCTAATCCACTACTGTACCCTCCCAAGCACTAAGCCTCATCCCTAATCCCACTAGTCACCAATGCAAATTATCCCATTCTAATCCTACAGCATTTCCCAGTATAATAACCATTCCTCCTCCCCCCGAATCCCAAAGTGCTCCCCAGCACCACAAATCCCCAGCCTAATTCCCACACTGGTCACCCAGCAACAAATCCCAAATCATAATCCCTATAAGCCTTTCCCAGATATATACACATCCTACTCCCTACTAGTACCTTTCCCAGCACAATCCCCATTCCAAAATAACCCCACTAGTCCCCAGCACACTCCCATCCCTGAATCCCACTGTCCCCAGCACAATACCCATTACCCTAAGCCCCACTCAGTCCCCAGCACAATCCCATCCCTAATACCCACGTGCCACCCTAGCACAAAATCCTCATCACCAAAATCCCCATGTCCAGCCACAATCCATCCCTAATCCCTACAGACCTCTCCCAACGTATAATCCCGTATTCTCTAATACCAATCGATCCCAGCAACAATTCCCATCCCTAACCCAAGTCCCCAAGCCCAATTGCCTATCCACAATCCCTACAGCACGTTACCAGTATATATCCAATCTAATCCCCAATGTCCCAGCCACAACTACCCCAATGCCACTAGTCCCACTGTCCCCATCACACATCCCCATCCCTAATCCCCACGCTATCCAGCATTTTTTTCTTTTCCCCAATTTGTCCCATCCCTTAATACCCCACGTGTCCCCAGCCCCCCACAAATCCCATCCCTAATCCCCACTGTCCCAGCACAATACCAATCTCCTAATACCCCACTGTCCCCAGCACACTCCCATTACCTAATCACCATATGTCCCAGCCACATAACATCACACACTAATCCCCACTGATCCCAGGACAACTCCGCGATTCCTAAGTCCTCCACTGTCCCCAGCCCACAATCGACAGTTCCTAATCCCTACAGCCATTCCCAGAGATAATCCCATTCATAAATACCCACTTCCTTCCCAGCACAATCCATATACCGAAATACCCTACAGCCTTTCCCTAGTATAATTCTCATTCCTAATATCCAACTGTCCACAGCCACAATCCCATCCCTAATCCCCAATGTCCCCAGGCACAATACCATCCTAATCCCCACGTTATCCAAGCCCACACAGATCCCCATTCCTCAAATCCCCACTGTACCCCAGCACAATCCCATCCTAATCCCCACTTGTCCCCAGCACAATCCATCCCTAATACCACTGTACCAGCACAATCCATCCCTTCCCCTCCTCCCCCCATAATTCACCCCCCCCCCCCCCCCCAACCACCCCCCCCCCCCCCTACAGTACATAATCTCCAGTAATAATCCCATTCCTAGATCCCACTGTCCCCAGCACAATCCCATTCCTTAATCCCCACTGGTCCCCCAGCACAATCCCCTGCCTAATCCCCCCCCCCCCCCCCCCCCCCACCTCCACCCCCCCCCCCATAACCTCCTTTACCCAGCACCAACAGACACGCCAGCCTTGATATCACCTCCTTGCCTTATCCCAAGATCATTTCGAAGCACGAGAACGGAGCTTTTTTATACTGCACCCCCGTGACATCCGCGTGGTGAGACTGCCGTGCCTTCGGGCGCTACACATGGTGGCTCCCACCAACACTGTCAGCTCCCCCGCAAATCATCTACCGCCCGCCGACAGGAGGAGCCTGACCACGAACATGTTCTTTCTCAGTGTACCCAAGGGACTGAGGAGCCGTGATGTGACCTGCTCGGGTGACGGTCTAGTGTGTTGAGGTTTGTTTGGGTCTTATGCGGGAGATTTTTAGGGTTAGCTGAGTAAAAGTGACTTGAGAAGGAGAATTTTTGATTAGAGTAGTGTCTCGAACAGGTTGCAGGTTCTTTAATTTACATGTATAGTTTCCTCCATGTTTTTTTTTGCTGAGTATAATCATAATGTAATAGAATGCCTAATGTAATGTATGCTAATGTAAATAATATAATATAATAGAATATAATTATAATCATATGTATGATATGTAATGTACTATAACTATAATATAATATAACTGTAATGTAATGTAATGTAATACTAATATAAGTATAATATAAATAATGCTAATGTAATATAATATAATAATATAATATAAATATAATTAATCATAAAATATAATTATTAGTATAAAATATTTTATATATATATTTATATAATATGTATTAGAAATATAAATTATAAGAATATAATCTTTAACAGGAGTTCGCGATGTACCACAGCGTGAAGAAGTAGCAATTTTTGTTTGGAATTTTTGTTTTTCTTTTTGTAAGCTGCTTAGGGAGTTTAAATTTACAGATCGTTATCCTACCCAATGTGTGAGTATAATATAATATCAATATAATAACAATTAATATGCAATATAATATATATATATAATATAATATATTATATTTATAAAATATATTTTTATATAATATTTATATATTGTTTTATAAACAGTATATTATATATACTATAAAATTATAATAATATAGTTTTATGGCGCCGTAGCGATTAATAGCGTGAGAAGCTAGACTTGTTGTTAAATTAGCGTTGGGAGTTTCAAGATTTAATCATTATAGTTCCTCAAATGTGAAATAATAATGATAATAATATAATATAACCTATAATATAATATAATATAATATATATAATATAAATATAATATATATTATAATATACTAAATATAATGTATTTTATATATATTTGTATATTATATATAATAATATCAAATTATAATAATATAATTTAGGGTAGATTAAAAGCATGAGAAGTAGAAAACTTTTGTTACGATTTAGCTGTTTTGGGGTCTTTTTTAATTAGTTATAATTTCCTCAATTGGAATATAATATAATAAAATATAAAATATATAATATAATAATATAATATAATATAAATAAGAGGAAGATAATATATATAAGACAATATAATATAATATAAAATGATAATTTAAATTATATATTCATAATATATGAATTATGATTATTTATTTATTTAAATATTTATATATTCTATAAATTATGATCTATATTTTAATATAATATATAATATAGAAATCTTATAAGAAAATCTATTCTATTATATGTATATATTACATTTATTATAGATACAATAAAATATATAGTATATAATAAGTTAATTGGAGTAGAAATGGTGTTTTGAGTTTGCTTTTAAGGTTTTTTAATTTAAATTATTTATTATGAGATGTAAAATGCATTTATTTTCTTTTTAATTTAGTAATTAAATACTTGTGGTTTGCATTGTGTATTTTAAATATTCACTATATTAAATTATTAAATATGTAGAAGAAGGAGAAAAGAAGGATCTATTTTATGTTTTAAACCTATCTTGGTATAGCAATGATTATTATATATGCACATATATGATTATATAATGTACTATATATGTACTATATTATTATATCTCAAAACTTAAATTTGAAAATCTTTCACTGTGATATAACGTGTGTTTTCCATCGTGCCAGTTAAGAACGAAAATAAGGTCCTAGAGGGAAAAAAAAAAAAAAAAAAAAAGGAAAGTGTGACTAAATTTTTATTCTGACTTGTCTATTCTGCTCTGGTTCTATTATAAACTTCATTTATACTTCTCAAAGTTGGAAGCCTACTTACCTCTCGGTTAAAATTTCACATTAGCATACAAAAAAACTACACAAATTCAATTCTGCATTCTTTATCCCTTTTTTCTTGAGACTCTTCTAAGAGTCTCAGAGAGCATTGTTTATTTCTTGCATTCCAAGGAAGAGGGAGGTGGGGTGGGCTGTGAGGACCATGGGATGGTGGCTAACCCAAGAACTTTGAATTGGGCCCAGTCTTATCCAGAACTCCAAGGAAAACCCTAAATTCAGCATTTTGGTGGTTCAGGTGGTGAATCTCCACTTCCTCCGGCCCTCAAGCGGAATCAGAATTTCCTGGAGCCCAAACCGTGCGTCCGAGCCCTTGGCTGGGGTTGCCACAGGTATAAGACGTGATTTCCTGCTGATTTTTGATGTGGAGCCTTGCCGCTCCCCCAATTCAACAATCCTCGCAGCTTCCGGAGGTGTTCCCTCAGGATTGGGACAGGATTTGGCCACACTCAGTCTCCGGGGGGGCCTGTAAAGAGAAGAGGTCACCAAGCCCTCCTGACCCAAATCCTCTCCACCACCACCAGCAGCTGCGGGAATAGGAGCCATGGGAATTACTCCTCTCTCCTGGAGGCGGGGTTTTGGGGAGGGAGGCTGGACAAGATTTCACCAACATCCCATCACCAGGAACCATGGTGGTCGTCCGAGCCCACGGAGAGGATAAGGACAATCCCCTCTGCCTTCCTGCCTCTGACATTTCCTGCTCATCATTACCTTTCTTGGCTTGGGTGGGATTTTGGTCTGATTAAGGCTCTGTGCTCTCTTTCCTCTGCTCCAAACAAGGTGGGACAACCCTTAGGCTCAGCCTAAAGGATCTCACCTGAACTATCTGTTTCTGGCATGAATCCAGCGGGATCACACTTAAGATTCAGCTCCTGCCTGAATCCCTTAGGAATTTCACTTGAAATTTCAGTTCTGGCCTCAAGCCTGAAGGATCTCACATGAATCTCATTTCCTGGCCTGAATCCTTAGGATCCGCTGAGAAACTTGTTTCTGGCATGGAATCCTCTAGGATCTCGCTTGAACTCTCAGTTTCTGGCAGAATCGAAGGATTCACTTGAAATCTGTATTATGGCAGAATTGGGAAGATCGCACTTGAAATTGCAGTTTTCTGACCTGAATGCTAAAGGATCTCACTTGAAATCTCAGTTATGCTGATCCTGAGGATCTCACTGAAATCTGTTTGGCCTGAATCCAGTGGACTTCACTTAAGATCTCAGCTCTGGCCTGAAATCCTTCAGGATCTCACCTGAACTCGCATTTCATGGCCTGAATCTGTGGGATCTCGATTGAAATATCTTTTTGCGCCTGATCGAAGGAGCTCACCTGAATTCTAATTCCTGGCCTGAATTCTGTAGGATCTTGCTTGAAATCTCTTTTGCCTGATCCAGTAGGATCTCACCTGAACTCTTCAGTTTTATGAAACGGAATCCTGTAGGATCTCACCTGAATATCAGTTTCTGCTTGAATCCTGCTAGATCTCACATGAAACTCTCAGTTCCTGGCCGGAATCACTTAGCGATCTCACTTGAAATCTGTTTTGGCCTGAATCCGGAAGGATCTCACTGAAAATTGCAGTTTTCTGACCTGAATGCTGTAGGATTCATTGAAATCTCAGTTTTGCCTGAAATCGGAAGGATCGCTGCTTGAAATGTGTTTTGGCCTGAATGCTGTAGGATTCTCACTTGAAATTCAAGTTCTGGCTCTGAATCTGTAGGGCTTTAAATGAAACTCTCAGTTTCTGGCTATGAATCCAAGTGGGATCACTTAAGATCTCCGCTCTGGCCTGAAATCCTTCCAGGATCTCA
Organism: Certhia americana; assembly: GCA_018697195.1. Classification (NCBI taxonomy): domain Eukaryota; kingdom Metazoa; phylum Chordata; class Aves; order Passeriformes; family Certhiidae; genus Certhia; species Certhia americana. The sequence continues at coordinate 204,343 of JAGMWU010000049.1, forward strand.
CCTGAGAATATCAGTTTCTGGCATGAATCCTAAGGATCTCTCTGAGCTCAATTCACTGGCCTGAATCCTGAAGGATCTCACTTAAGATCTCAGTTTTTGGACTGAATCCTGTAGGATCTCCCTGAAACTCCCAGTTTTGACATGAATGCTGTGGATCTCACCTGAAACTTTCTCAGTTTCTGAACTGAATCCTCTAGGGATCTCACATGAAACTCTCAGTTTTCGGCCTGATCCTTTGGGATCTCACTGAACTATTGGTTTCTCCTCTCCACTGTCCCTCTCCCTTGTTCTTTCTCCTTCTCTGTCCTCTGTCCAGCCAAACACCTCAACGGCTACCTGGCCATGACCAGCAGGGCCCATCGCTCTCGCCCCACAGGGGAGATCGTTGTCAACATGGAACCCGAGGTCCCCATCAAGAAGATGGACACCATGGTGAAGCTGGAAGCTGTGAGTCTCTGGGTGGCAGCACCCCTTTCCTCACGGGATTGACAATTTCTGAGGGATTACAGCTTCGTTTGGGTTGGCAGCGTGTCCCAGGCGTGTCAGGCTGTGTCCCACTGAATGTGCCCGTGCCCATTTTGGGCCCAGATCAGGAATTTCAACTCCTTCTTCCACTTTTCTCCTCCAGATCTTCCTCCACAAAAGCAGATTTCTGCCAAAGAGCTCCCAGGGGTGGAGCCCCTCTGCTCTGGAGCTAGGCTGGGAGAGCTGGGGGTGCTCAGCTGGAAAAGGGAAGGATCCAGAGAGACTCCAGAGCCCCTCCAGGGTGTAAAAAGGCTCCAAGAGAGCTGGAGAGGGACTGGGGACAAGGGATGGAGGGAGAGGACACAGGGAATGGCTTCCAGAGGGCAGGGCTGGATGGGATATTGGGAAGGAATTGTTCCTTGGGAGGGTGGGGAGGGGCTGGGCTGGAATTCCCAGAGCAGCTGTGGCTGCCCCTGGATCCCTGGAAGTGTCTAAGGCCAGGCTGGACATTGGAGCCCCCTGGGATAGTGGGAAGTATTCCTGCCATGGCAGGGAGTGGAACTAGATGGGATTTAAGGTCCCTTCCCACCCAAACCATCCTGGGGCTGATGATCTGCACTCAGCTGGAGCTCTGTCCTTAACCTGCTCTCCCTCTCCCCGTTCCCTTCCATCCCGGGTGGCAGAATTCCGACGCCGTGGTGAAAGTGGACGTGGTAAGTGATGGATCTTCCCTGCATCCCTGCTCCCAGCCCTCTGCTCCCCTCTCCATGCCACTTCCAACGGGCCAGGCCCCCTCCCCAGCCCAAGCCAGGCAGGGACATCACCCCTCTGTCCCTCGACAGTGACACAACAGCGCTGTCCCCTCAAGGGATGTGGCAGTGGCCTCATTCCTGCAGTTTGGGAAGCTCATTTGGGCCAGGATTTCTCATCCCAGCTGTCCCAGGAGGAGCCAGGCAGGGATGTGGGAGAAATTCTGGGTATTCCCACCACAACCATGTTCCATGTGGACCCCAAGGCGCTTGGCTGGCCACAGTTTGCCTCCGGACGTGAAATATTCCAGAGATGTATCCTGGGAAATGGCGCGGATAAAGAGGATGATGGAATTGTGGAGGTGTTGTGGGACCGCCCCAGCTCTGGAAGTATCCACAGCCGGGTTAGGTGGGGCTTGGAACAACTTGGAGCAGTGGAAGGTGTCAGGATTGGAATTGGATGGGCTTTAAGATCCCTTCCCACCCAGACCATTCCGTGATTCCGGCGCTGTCTCCGTAGCCTTGGTCATCCTTGGCTGTCCTGTGCCACAGTGTCTGTAAAAAGGAAAAATTTCCTGAGGCTCCCGAGCCTCGGGGGGTTCTCCCTCCTCAGGGGCTTCACCCCCCACCTCCCAGAAACTTCCAGAAACAATTCCCTTTCACCTGATCCCTCCCCTTCCCTGTCCGTGATTCCCTTCAGACTGAGGAGGAGAAGGAGAAAAAGAAGAAGAAGAAGAAAGGAGGAGGAGGAGGAGGGGAGGAAGTGGAGGAGGAGGAGCCGGACGAGAGCATGCTGGACTGGTGGTCCAAGTACTTCGCCTCCATTGAGACGATGAAGGAGGTGGGTGAGGATCAGCACTGAGGGGGATCCGGGGTGGGAATTATCTCCCCTAATCCCAGCTCCTTCCAAAGCCGTGGGGCTGCTCTTCGTTACGGAATCCCAAAATTATTCGGGTTGGAAAAGCTCCTGGAGACCATCGAGTCCGACCATCGCCTGGCACGGCCAAGGCCACCACTGACCAAAGTGCCACATCCAGGGGGCTTCAAATCCCTCCAGGGATGGGCATTCCACCACTGCCCCGGCAGGTTTTCCAGGAAAACATTGTTCCTGATATCCAGGGGCTTTCCTTTCTCCCCCCCAGCAACTCCGGCAGCAGGAAGCAGCCGCGGCAGAAGCCGAGGAGAAGGAAGAGATGGAGATTGGAGAGGGTAAGGCTGGGAGGGAGAGCAGGAGGATGGCAGGGAAAGGTGGGGACAGATTCCCTTTGGGAATCTGCTGCAGCTCTCCAAACCAGGCGCTCCCACTCCGTGCGGTGTTTTCCCAAAAAATGTCAATTTTTGTGGGTGTTCTTTTCCCTGCATGTTGAACTCTTGGTCTGTGGTCCAAACATGGGCAGTGAAGATAAATACACGATTTAGGGCAAGTTCTCTCACCTAGTTTATCAATTTATATAATTTTATATATATTATTTTCCACTTGTTATCGTTTTATAAAATAATGAATGATGCCCTGAATGTTTTTCTCTGAAGGAAATGGGGTCTGTAGGTGGGCTTCTGACCTTGCCTAAATTCGGGGGAGGCCTAATTTTGTCCCAAAAATGATGTTGGCAAAGAATCCTGGGACTGGTTAGTCAAGGGTGACTTTTCCATGGCCTCAGGTCAAATGCAGTGTATTTTTGAGGATCATTCCCTGTCAGCACAGAAAGTCTGGAATTCTCTGTGCCCAGGGTTCCAACAGGGATGAAGTTCCAGACGGCAGCTGGAGTTTTTTCAGCCTTTTCTTTTCTTCTATTTTATTTTATTTTATTTTATTTTATTTTATTTTATTTTATTTTATTTTATTTTATTTTATTTTATTTTATTTTATTTTATTTTATTTTATTTTATTTTATTTTATTTTATTTTATTCTTTCTTCCTCTATGTGGATGTGTCCATGTGAGAGTGCATGCAGGAAAAGGAAAAGCAAGTGGAAGCTTTCACATCCAATGCAATGTGGAAGCAGGCCTCAGATGAGGACTTTTAACCCTAAATTATCCAAATCAGCTAAAAACATGACTCTGTGAGATTCTCTTCTCACCTGCTAGAATTTTACTTTAAAATGCAAAATGCAGTGTCAGTTCTTACACATTTTTATGTATATTTACGTACATTGTTCCATCTATCTTCATACCTAACTCTATTTTGGAATGCAAAACAATTTTCTGCTACGTTTTAGTTATGTCTAGAGGAGCACTGAACTCTTAACTACAGCTTAGGGTGTTTTTACCCTACTAAGGCACTTAAAAAAAGCATAAAATGTATTTCTAATTTCTTAAACTTAACTCTAAAATGCTTAACACTAAAATCTTCTACTTCATATTTATGTGGCTAAATATATTTCGATTTCTCTAAAGGCTTTAACTCAATTTCTATATTCTTTTCTCCCTCTGAGGGATCCAGAGTGGGGTGTAATGTCTTGATTTCCAACAAAGCCCCTTATCCAAGCCCTGCCACATGTCCCCCACCTCATTTCCATTCCCTCCCTCCCTCCTTTCCTCCTTTCCATCCCTCTGCACCACTCCCTCCGGACTCGGAGTGGTGCCAAACTCGGTGACTCTCCCATGAAAGGCTCCAAGGCTCAGGTGAAGAGCAAGGACAAGGACAAATCCAAGGCACCCAAAGATGACAAGAAGAAGAAGCAGCAGACAGTCCCTGAGCTCCCCGAGAAGAAGAACAAGCAGAAAATCGATGAACTCAAGGTACAGGGGGGATTGCTTCCAAGGAATTACCTGATCGTAGGGATGATGTGCCTTGGGACATCTCCCCAAGGGATTTATCTTAGGACAAGGCTTCCCAGACTCTCCACATAGCTGGAAGGAGTCTGAGGTCACAAGAAAAAAGGTTGTCCTGGGATGGGCTCATCCCTGGAGCAGCTTGGAGGTGTCCCAGCTCCAAGGGAGAGTTTTCCTGCCTGGATATGGCCGGCCCAGCCAGGATTTGGGACAGGGGAGGGCTCTGGTTCAGTGACCCCAAGGATTTCTCAGGATTCATGCCACCCGTGTTTCCGGGGTTCAGATGGGGTTTAGACCTGGATCTTGCACAGAGGGAGAACAATGTCCCACGTGTTATTCCAAGATTCCCTTTTTCCAACCCAGTAATGATGGAGATCCTTCTCTTTCCTAGAAAAATTAGCCACTGGGAGCTGAGGTGTCCATGTTCACAGAATCCCAGGATTATTGAGGTTGGAAAAGACCTCCCAGACCCTCGAGTGCCACCTGAGACTGATCCCCACCTTGTCCCCAGCCCAGAGCACTCAGTGCCACGTCCTGGCCTTCCTTGGACACCTCCAGGGATGGGCACTCCAAAGGAAAAGGCCTGCCCACCCTTTCCAGGGGGAAATCATTCCCAATATCCAATCTGAACCTCCCTGGCACACTCTGAGCCCATTTCCCCTCGTCCTGTCCCTCATCTCTTCTGAGCTGATTGAGTACTCACCACATCTTTTCCTCACCTTTGTTTTTATCCCAAATTCCCTCCTTTTTGACTTCCTGTCGTCTCAAGGTCTTCAACAAGGAGCTGGAAGCAGAGTTTGACAACTTTGAGGATTGGCTGCACACCTTCAACCTGCTCCGGGGGAAGATTGGGGACAACGACGACAACGCCACAGAGGAGGAGCGGATAGTGGGGAGGTTCAAGGTGAGCAGTTGGGAATGCTGGACAGGACTTTGGGTCTCGGAATTTTAAAAAAATCTTTTTTTTTGTTTTTCTGCCTCTTCCAATTGGCTGTTTTCCTTTTTCCCCAAGAATGTAAATAGAGTTTTTTTCTCCCAGCCAGAGAGTTTGAAAGGACAGGTCTGCGAGACTTTTTTTTTCGTATTTCTCTTTCTTCGTTATTTATTATTTCTTATCATTACATTCTGTTCCTGACCTGCAGAGCTCTTCAGTGCAGGTCAGTTCAAGGCACAAAACTCCAAATACCAAAGCTAACTACAAAATGCACAAATGCCCAACTACTCACTAGGGAAAAGCCTAAAGCTCCATTACCAAAATGCTAAATGCAAAATGCTCTAATGCTAACTATAAAGTGCAAAAAGCTCAATGTTCCCACCCTCAGGGTGGCGTGGATATTTGTACTACATTCAACATAATCAGTATTTATAATTCTACTCCAATAACTATTATCCATGTTAGAAGGTTACACTCTATTCTAAGACAACTATAATGTGACACCTCACAGCAGAAGATGGAGGCAGATGAGGAAGAAAAAGTAAAAAACCCAAAAGCCATGCGGTCCCTCCATCTTGTCCTCAGCTGTCTGCCATCCTAAAAACCCCATAAATCTAAAATTCTCACCCTGTGATTAAACTACACACAATTGTACTATCTAATACACATTCTTGAAAACTCTGCTTCATCCCAGAGCCTAAAAGCCCTTTTTTTCCATGAACAAAGGTCAAAAACTCTATTTTTCAGAGATTCTAAAATCTCTCAAACATGCAAAGAAATATTCCTCATAATTCCAGACTGCGACATTTGGGGAAGGTGTTTTGGGATGGGTTTGCCTCCCCGGATGCCCTGGGCAGCAGGACTCAGTGGGGCTGTGCTCTCCCTCTGATATACAGAAATAATTAACTCCACAACTCATTAGAGTCATAAAAGTATGATTTATTCAGCGCTGAAGGCACGTGGGGGATAATTCCTCCAAAGGCATGAGCGCCTTCCATGGCACTCTTACTTCTTTTTATCCCCTAAAACATTACATAGGCATTGAATTTCACAACCTCTTCATGATTATTCACACAGGCTGGATAACAGGAAGAAGTTTTTCATGGAAAGTGTAATAAAGTACTGGAATTCTTTGCCTGGGGAGGTGGTGGAGTCCCCATCCCTGGATGTGTTTAAAAACAGACTGGATGTGGCACTCAGGGTCTGGGTGAGGTGTTAGGGCTGGGTTGGATTCGGTGATCCTGGAGTTTCTTCCCACCTGGGATTCTGTGATTCTGTGATTCTCTAGCTCCACCCAGCCTCGCTTTGTGTGCTAATTGTTTTAATTAGTGCTTGCTCAGTGCCCGATGGGGGTCACACAGTGGCTGTACGGGATGAAAGTGATGCCTTTTGGAGGCTGAGCTGGAACAGAGCCTGGACAGAGCAGAAACACAAAGCAGGGATTTATTAAAATAAATCCTCACTGGGCACACCTGGGCAGTGCCAGAACCTGGCTGGGCCACACCCAAGGTGACCCCAAAATGGGCACAGAATTGACACCTGATCACGAGGGCTCACACTTTGAGAAATTCTGGTCCATTAGCATATCAGAGTTAATTATCCAATTACAGCTTCAGCTAATGAAGCTCCATCCTTCTTGTTTTTATTTCTCACTTCACAGTCAGTTTTGTTCTTGGGCCTGAAAGTTGTCCTTGGTCCCAAGCTGGAGAAGGAATTGTTTTGTTTACCTACCCTGTGAAGAGAGCTCAGCAGCACTGAACACAAACCCCAAAACTACCCATCAGAACAGCCCAGAATCTGAAAAATATAAAAGCTAAAACTTAAGGCATCAAAGGCAGGTTGTCTTCATCAGGGTTGAACTTTTCACCTCACCTCTTTGTGCATGCTCCCTAAGCCCTTGGTTGCAGTCCAAACCATTTCGTTCAGTTCTCAGGGTTTTAAGAGCTTCTGCTATCTTTTTGAAAATTATTATCCAGAAATAATTCTCCAATTCTTCACTGATTTGAAGCTTATCAGCTGCTTGCAGCCTCTGAGATGATGATTTGAATTTTAGCAATTGCTAATTATCAAATTTCATATATGTTATTAACTGGGTCTATTATCCTGGATTTTTCCTGGCAGGTATTAGAATGGCCTTGCCAGTCTGGCATTCTCCACCTTGTTTTTTGTGAACAGTCTCTCCTCATCATACCTCCTTGATGAGGTTCCCCTATGTTGCTTTTTTGCACATACAACCTGTCTTCTGCAAGCACAGTATAAGCATCCTGTCATCTGCGAGCCCAGCACAAGCAAATTTTAAGAAATAAGAATTATTTAGGTGTGCAGTTTTAATTAGAATCACAGAATCACAGAGTCACAGAATCACAGAGTCGCAGAATCATCAGGTGGGAAGAGATCTCCAGGATCATCGAGTCCAACCCAGCCCTAACACCTCATCCACATTCTGGCACCCAGTGCCACCTCCAGTCTGTTTTTAAACACATCTAGGGATGGTGACTCCATCACCTCCCCAGGCAAAGAATTCCAGTCTGTTTCAGTCTTCCCATGAAAAATTTTTTCCTGATCTCCAGCCTGTATTTCCCTGGAGCCTGTGCCCTCTGGTTGTGTCAGTGTTTCCTGCAGAGAGATCCCAACCCCGCTGAGCACAGCCCCTGTCAGGAGCTGCAGAGAGTGCTGAGCTCAGCCCTGAGCCTCCTTTGCTCCAGGCTCAGCACCCCCAGCTCCCTCAGCCCTTCCTCACTGGGGTTGTGCCCACAGCCCCTCTCCAGCCCCTCCAGGCCCTTCCCAAACTGAGTGTCCAGAGCTGGACACAGCACTCGAGGGGTGACCTCAGCAGTGCCCAGTCCAGGGGCAGAATGACCTCCCTGCTCCTGCTGGCCACACCATCCCTGATCCAGGCCAGGGGCCTTTGGCCTTTTTGGGCACTGCTGGCTCATGGTCAGTCAGATGACCAGCACCCCCAGGTCCCTTTGTGCCTGGGCACTGTCCAGCCACACCAACCCCAACCTGTAACATTTCAGGGGTTTGTTGTGGCCAAAATTTAGATCCCGGCATTTGGACTTACTAAAGCTCATCCTACTGGACTCTGCCCATCCATCCAACCATTCCAGATCCTTCCACAGAGCCCTCCTGCCTTCCAACAGAGGGACACACACTCCCAGCCTTGTGTCATCTGCAGATTTACAATGAAATTCCCCTCCCAGTTTCTAATCCCCCTGTCTCATCCCACACCAGGGCTCCATGTGTGTCTACAAAGTGCCGCTCCCCGATGACATCACCAAGGAGGCAGGATATGATCCCACCTTCGGGATGTTCCAGGGGATCCCCAGCAACGACCCCATCAACGTGCTGGTCCGAGTCTACGTTGTGCGGGTGAGTGGGTGGCATGGTTTGAACACAGGTGTGAGCAAAGGAAGGCAGGAACCTCCCTTGGGATGGAGAATTTAAACCCTGTCCCTCCAAATTATTATAACTTTGAAATTCAGGGGCTCTCTGGCAAAGATATGGGGATAGGAATAACAGTTCTTTATTATGGGATCTAAAATAAACAATAAAACAAGAACACATGCAAGTACGACAACAATCAACTAACCAAAAGCAGTGCCAGAGTCAGGTATCCAAGGTGAACCCTGTGGGGCAGGTGCTGGTGCAGTGCCATTCCAGGTGGCTGCAGTCCAGGGCAGTATGTGTCTCTGTGCAGTGTGCTCCTGGAGAAAGTGTATATTCTTTGTCTGAAGGTCCAGTGTTGGAGATTGGGCCTGCTCTTCCTCGGAGAATCCAGTGGGGAAGGCTGCTTGGTGTTGCCAATCCCCGATTTTTCTCCAGGTCGGAATGCTTGGTGTTCTTACTGCCCAGATTATTTATCCAGGAAGAGGATGTTTGGTGTTCCAATTACCCCCGATTATTTATATACGACCATCTGCATAAACCCACATCCTGTGTTTGTTAAAATAATATCCATCCCATGTGCAGTTCCTCCTCTGGATTTGGGTTGGGTCTTTGAATTGATGGGAAGGGTTCTCATGAACAATCCTTGCCAGCTCCTCTTCACCCTCTGGACGACTACATAAGGTCCCCTGCTTTGTGATTGACTCCAAAAATCCGGTGTTGGGCATTGTTCTATTGTTTTCAGTCTCTTCTTATGCAATCAGTTCACATGCT
>JAGMWU010000049.1:215109-232714 GCA_018697195.1 Certhia americana
AAGGGGATGGATGTAAAAGAGGAAGGGGATTGATGTAAAGAAGGGGATGGATGTACAAGAGGAAGGGGATGGGTGTACAAGGGGATGGATGTCTTGGCATCTTGGTCAGGTTCTTGTTTGGAGTGTTTCCTTAGAGTCTCTTCCTTGCCCCTGATGAGATCCCAAAGGTCACTGCAGTGCCATCTCCGGACAAAGCCACTCCCAGCCTCCCCCCAAACCAGGAGAGGGATTTACACGAGGCAGGAATACCCCCCAGTTGAACCCAGGATTAACCCATTTCAATCCAGGACGCTCTGTTCAGGGACTGGAGTGGCCGGGTGTTCCCAGGGATTGGGGAACGGGCCCATCCCTGAATCCTTGGCTGCTGTGGACAGCACTGACCCATCCCACCTGCTCCCTGCAGGCCACGGACCTCCACCCGGCCGACATCAACGGGAAGGCCGATCCCTACATCGCCATCAAGCTGGGCAAGACGGACATCAAGGACAAGGAGAACTACATCTCCAAGCAGCTGAACCCCGTCTTTGGGAAGTGAGTCCGTGCTTGGAGCTGCCGAGCTGAGCCTGAGCATCCCAGCCCTCAGACCTGCAGCTCAGGTGTCCTGTGGCTGCTCCTGTAGAAAAGTGGATTTCTTTGGCTGAATGTCCAGTAGTGAGAGATGGGCCTGCTCTTCCTCGGAGAATCCAGTGGGGAAGGCTGCTTGGTGTTCCCAATCCCAGATTTTTCTCCAGGTAGGAATGCTTGGTGTTCCCAATCCCAGATTTTTATCCAGGTAGGAATGCTTGGTGTTCCCAATCCCAGATTTTTATCCAGGTAGGAATGCTTGGTGTTCCCAATCCCAGATTTTTATCCAGGCAGGAATGTTTGGTGTTCCCAATCCCAGATTTTTCTCCAGGTAGGAATGTTTGTCTCCTGCCCCTGGCTGGAGCATTTCCCAATGGCTGATGTATTTCTATCAGTGACACTCCCTGGCCCATGAGCAGAAGATCTCTCCCTGGAGGGAGGCTCCAGGGATCTATCCCCCAGCTCCTCGAGCTGGGATGATGGGATTTATCCCACATCCTTCCAGGATGTCCTTCCTTGACAGCTCAGTGTGGCACCAGGGGCGTAAGAGATGAAACCTGAAATTCCCCTCCTCCAGGTGGAACACCCACTTAGGAACCACGAGACCTAAATTTGAGTGAGAATAAGACACAAAGTCAGCTTCAGGGATGTTGGGATATCCAGGCCAAGGGTTTTCCCTCCTGTCGAGGGCTGGTGGGAATGGCAGAGCTGGTGGTGGAGTTAAACCCACCTCAGACATCCTGCAGTGACAAACTGAACACCATCCATGGATTGGAGCAGAGCACACCTCCCACATCTGTGAGGTGAAATCTTGGGCCTTATTTGGTTCTTTTCCTCAGGGTCAGGATTAAAAGCACGATAGAATTCTTGTTCAAACTTGGATATTTATTATTTTTTATCTTCTTTACAGCCTCACTGCCCCTGAGTGTTTCTACGTGATGAGTTAGCAGAGTAGAAATGGAGCACAGAGTTCTGTCTTCAAGGTCTTTTTAACCTTAAACCACCCAATCATGAGATGTTAACTAACTTATTTTCATTTTTAACTCAATAACTAATCACTTAGGTTCCGCACTGCGGATTTTTTTGCAACTAATCACCCAAAATCACCCAAACTTGTGAAGAATAAGGAGCAGGAGGACTACTAACTTACTCTCCAAAACCTCCATCTTGTTCCATATATATTACTATATCTCAAAACCCCAAGCACTGAATTTTTCACCCTGTGAGATAACACACTCCTATTCAACTACACACTCATGATTTCAGTGCTGTCACTCAGTTTTGGAAGCTTTTTCCATGGCTTCAGGTCAAATGCAGGGTATTTTTGAGGATCATTCCCTGTCAGCACAGAAAGCCTGAAATCTTCTGTCTGTTCTGTGACACCCACCTGTCAGAGTCTGGAATTATGAGGAATATTTCTTTGCATGTTTAAGAGATTTTAAGATCTCTGACAAACAGCGTTTTTAACCTTTGTTCATGGAAAAAAGGGGTTTTAGGCTCTGGGATGAAGCAGAGTTTTCAAGAATGTGTATTAGACAGTAGAAGAGTGTGTAGTTTTATCACAGGGTGAGAATTTTAGATTTATGGGGTTTTTAGGATGGCAGACAGGTGAGGACAAGATGTTGGGTTTTTTACTTTTTCTTCCTCATCTGCTCCATGTTCTGCTGTGAGGTGGCACATTAGAGTTGGTTTAGAGTAGAGTCTAACCTTCTAACATGGATAATAGTTATTGGAGTAGAATTATAAACACTGATTACATGGATTGTAGTATAAATATCCACACCACCTGGAGGGTGGGAATAGTTGGGCATTTGAGATTTGGAATTTGGTATTCGGGGTTTTTCGGGGTTTGTGCCTTGAACTGACCTGCAGTGAAGAGCTCTGCAGGTCAGGAACAGAATAATGATAAGAAATAATAAACTATGAAGAAAACACAAGAAGAGACGACTCGCAGCCAGTTCTTCAAACTCTCTGGCTGGGAATAAAAACTCTGTTTGCATTCTCGGGCACAGACAAACAGCCGATCAACAGAGACACGCAATAATAATTTTTATGAACCCGAGACCCACGGGTCAGCCAGACCCTGCCTGCAGCAGCTTTTCTCTGCTTCCCCCCATCCCAGATCCTTCGACATCGAGGCCACCTTCCCCATGGAGTCCATGCTGACTGTGGCTGTGTACGACTGGGATTTGGTGGGCACTGACGACCTCATCGGGGAGACCAAGATTGACCTGGAGAATCGCTTCTACAGCAAGCACCGGGCGACCTGCGGGGTGTCCCAGACCTACTCCATGTATGGGAAAAGCCTTCCCTGCCCCACCTCTCCACCTGGATCCTCCTCTGCCTCACCTCCCACCCACAGCTCCCACAGGAATCTGCCCCCCAGCGCTGCCCGTTGATCCTGGAATGATTTGTTTGGGGAAAAAACCTCACACCGTCCCAGGGTTGGGGATAAATGGAGGAGCCTGTGCTATCCTTGGTTTTTTGACAGCATCAGGGAGCAGTGGAATGGGTGTTCAGGAGCCCAGGGCAGGAGGGAGGGACTGGGGGGACTGGGAAGAGGAGTGAGGTCAGAGCTGAAATAGGAGCAGAGCAACCGGGGAGATGCCGAGCATCAGGAATCAAGGGGGATGCACTGGGAATTCCAGGTCTGAGCCAAAATGGGGTGGAAGGTGTTTGCAAAAAGGGGCACAGAGGGATCAAGTCCACTCTGAAGTTTCACCTTTGCTGCCTCAAATTCTTTCCCTGGGAATTCTGGGTGCTTCATGATGCAGTGGGAGATTTTTTCTGGCAAAAGGGGAAAAAAATTCATGGTATTCCAAACATTTTTTGGCTGATCTTGCCCTCCTGTTCTCAGCCACGGGTACAACACCTGGCGTGACCCCATGAAGCCCTCCCAAATCCTGTCCAAGCTGTGCAAAGAGGGAAAAGTGGACGGGCCTCACTTTGGGCCAGGGGGAAGAGTGAAAGTTGCCAACAGGGTCTTCACCGGCCCCACGGAGATCGAGGATGAGAACGGTATGGCTCTGTGGGATCATCCCATGGGATGAAGGTTCTGGAGGGGAGCGGGGGTCTGCGGGGTGTCCTCATCACCCAGGGTTGGAATCTCAGAGCAGTTTTGTTTGGAATGGATCTTTGAATGTCCTCCAGTCCAAACCCCCTCCCAGGATGGTGTGGTGAGCCCATCGCCCAGCCCTGCAGTCACCATCCCAGTATGGGACCAGTTACTGACCCCAGTAACCAGTTACTGAGTCCTACAGACCAGCGGGTTCCTCTTGGAATTACCCAAGGACACCCAAAGCTGCCTCTGGAAATGCCCTCCAGGCAGTGCACGTCCAAAGGGCCATGGAGACACCTGACGGCTTTCCCAGCGTTTAGGGAATTGTTATCCACAGGATTGTGTTCCCAAACAATGGGAGATGAGGGTTGTGTCCCAACACACTCACGTGTGCCCAAGGAAAAGGGAGACAGGCCAGGAGGGGTGAAGGAGAGAAGGGAAATGTGGTCAGCAGACATGGGAGTGGTTCAGACAGGGAAAATCGGGTGGGGTCTGAACCTTCTGCAGGGATTGGAGAGAGGTAAGAGGAGCTGGGAACTGCCAGCTGAGGGACTTCATTCCCAAGCATTCCCAAGGGATCACAGGAATCACGAGGTTGGAAGAGACCTCCAGGATCATCCAACCCAGCCCTAACATCACAACTAAACCCTGGCCCCCAGTGCCACATCCAGTCTGGTTTTAAACACATCCAGGGATGGGGACACCACCACCTCCCCGGGGCAGAAAATTACAGTACTTTATTATTCTTTCCATGAAAAATTTTTTCCTGCTCTCCAGCCTGTATTTCCCTGGAGCCTGTGCCCTCTGTGTCTGTGTTTCCTGCAGAGAGATCCCAACCCCGCTGAGCACAGCCCCTGTTAGGAGCTGCAGAGAGTGCTGAGCTCAGCCCTGAGCCTCCTTTGCTCCAGGCTCAGCACCCCCAGCTCCATCAGCCCTTCCTCACTGGGGTTGTGTCCACAGCCCCTCTCCAGCCCCTCCAGGCCCTTCCCAAACTGAGTGTCCAGAGCTGGACACAGCACTCGAGGGGTGACCTCAGCAGTGCCCAGTCCAGGGGCAGAATGACCTCCCTGCTCCTGCTGGCCACACCATCCCTGATCCAGGCCAGGGGCCTTTGGCCTTTTTGGGCACTGCTGGCTCATGGTCAGTCAGATGACCAGCACCCCCAGGTCCCTTTGTGCCTGGGTGTCACAATATGACACGAACAAACCACACACATACTACACCTTTCCTCGAGTAAGGCAGAAAAAAAAGAAGTTTATTATAAAAATATTTATACAGGTTACACACACTGTCCCTTGATTAGTCCAACAGGTGGCCTCCTCTGAGACCACACTGTTCAAACCAAAGGTCCATCAACTCTCACTTCCTCTTTAGAAAGGAACGTAAACAATTGTTGTTTACAGAGATGTGTGTGAGAACTGATTCTAGAAATTCAAAAACTGCAGAAGGCTAGGAGAAAAACATGCAGAGCTGAAACGACACCTGGGCACTGTCCAGCCACCCCAACCCCAGCCTGATGAGGCAGTTCTGCTCCTTGGCACACGGATGGGGACCCTTTGCTGTCCCTGTGTCCCTGTCCCCGAGCTCTCCTCTGCCCTGCAGGCCAGAAGAAGCCGACGGACGAGCACCTGGCGCTGGCGGTGCTGCGGCACTGGGAGGACATCCCACGGGCTGGCTGCCGCCTGGTCCCCGAGCACGTGGAGACACGGCCACTGCTCAACCCCGACAAGCCGGGCATCGAGCAGGTCTCACATTCCAGCGGGGATGGGAGCAGCCCACGGGGGCCAGAGCAGACCCTAACCCACCTCGGGGCGGGCAGAGAAAATCTGCAGTGCCTCCCGATCCATCCTGATCCATTTCACATCCCGCAGAGCCTCCGGATGGCACACATCTGGGCGACTGGGAGGAAAATTCCCAACAGATTCCCAAGCAGAAGGGATGGGAAGGTCCCCAGGCTGCTGCACAGTGCTGGGAATTCCCTGGAGACCCTGAACCTCCTGAGGAAGTTCTCTGAGCCCATTTTGTGGGGAATCACTGCCCTGTTGAGTAAAGGGAGCAGAGTTTGGTTCTGGTTGTTTTGCAGAACCAATTTTGGTCAGAAATCTCCCAAAATCCAAGCCTGAGCTGCCCCATTGAACCTTTGGAAGTTCCTTGCAGAGGGTGGGAGCCTCTGAGAGAGGAGGGAAAGCTCCCCTTGGTGCTTGGCTCATCCTGGTGAGGCTGATCCGAGCTCACGGGGAGATCACGGAATCACGGAATGGTTTGGGCAGGAAGGGGACTTAAAGCCCATCCAGTTCCACCCCATCCCTGAGATCCTTCTGCAGGGGTGGAGAAGGATTCCTGGCACGGGAGCAGCCTGTCCCACTCCACATCTGGCACGGCCGGAGTGACGTCTGTGGGAAGAGGGGGACACTGTTGGGGAGGGGACAGGAGGGACAAGGGGAGCTGACCGTGCCTCTCCCACCCTGCAGGGCCGCCTGGAGATGTGGGTGGACATGTTCCCTATGGATATGCCAGCACCCGGCCCTGCCATCGACATTTCTCCCAGGAAACCAAAGAAGTAAGGAAGGGCCCAGCCAAACAATCCCAGGGAAAACGGGAGGTTGGGGATGGAGCCCAACTTCTCCTGCTGCTCCATGGCCAGCCCAGCCTTCTGCTTGGGTTCCTCAAGCATTCCCAGAGATCCCAACAATGGAGGCAGTTCCAGAGCTGTTCCTGAGGGTGGTATCCCACATCTTCCATCCCCTGCAGCTCCCGATCTTTCCTGCCTGTGTGAACTGGGAAATTCCATCGTTCCCAGGTTTTGGTGCAGGGCCAGGGCAGAGCAGAGTGCCCAGCCCTGAGCCTCTCCTGGGCAGGGTTTTATCCCAGGGCAGTTTGGATGGGGTTTTCCAGGAGGTGGTGGATACAGGGATGGGTGGTGGAGGCTACCGGGACAGCAGATCATTCCAAGCAGGAAAGAGCAGGCACAGACAGCGCATGGAAGGGGAAGAAGGACATTTCCTCCCTCAAAACCCCTTCCAGCCCTTTCTCACCCTGCTGGCCTTGGTCCTTGGGCCCCTTTTCCTCCCCCCCAGGGCTGGGATACAGGGATGGCACTGGGAATCCTGTCAGGAGCCTCCTGTGCATCCCAGGCAGCCGGTGCCTTGGGTGGGGAGAACATCCCTGGATCCCAGCATGGGACAGGCAGGCGCAGACAGGAGGGGCTGGAAAAGGTGAAGGGATCCTATGGATGGGCTCAGCCAGGGCATTGCCAGAGGGAGATCCTGAAGGAGAGGGGTTAAGGAAGCTGTGAATCCGCTTCCCTCACCTGGAGACTTCCTGGCACTTCCAACGAGGTGCTGTGGCCGTGGCCATGTGTCCTGAGCCTCCCTCGGGTCTCCCCTTGCTCCAGGAGCTGGGATTCTGCTCTTCCTCCACCCGCCCCCACTGGGGGAGCCACCTCCTCTGTCACCAAAATTCCCAGCCAAGCAGAAGGGATGGGAAGCTCCCCAGGCTGCTGCACAGTGCTGGGAATTCCCTGGAGACCCTGAACCTCCTGGAGTGCTGAGGAGGACTCTGAGCCCGTTTTAGGGGGAATCACAGCCCTGTTGAGTAAAGGGGGGAGAGCAGGAACAGAGTTGGGCTCTGGTTGTTTTCAGACCCAATTTTGGTCAGAAATCCCCCAAAATTCAAGGCTGGGCTGCCCCGTTGAGCCTTTGGAAGTTTCTTGCAGAGGGTGGGAGCCTCTGAGAGAGGAGGGAAAGCTCCCCTTGGTGCTTGGCTCATCCTGGTGAGGCTGATCCGAGCTCATGGGGAGATCACGGAATCACGGAATGGTTTGGGCAGGAAGGGGCCTTAAAACCCATCCAGTTCTGCTCTCTGCCATGGGCAGGGACCCCTCCCACTGTGCCAGGGGGCTCCAAGTCCCAGTGTCCAGCCTGGCCTTGGGCACTGCCAGGGATCCAGGGGCAGACACAGCTGCTCTGGGAATTCCAGCCCAGACAGGAATTCCTTCCCAATATCCCATCTATCCCTGCCTTCTGGCACTGGGAAGCCATTCCCTGGCTCCTGTCCCTTCACCCCTTGTCCCCAGTCCCTCTCCAGCTCTCCTGGAGCCCCTTCAGGCCCTGCAGGGGGCTCTGGGGTCTGCCTGGATCCTCTCTTCACCACTTGAACATTCCGAGCTCTCCCAGCCTGTCCCCATAGGAAGAGTCCCATCCCTGTACTCACCTCCATGGCTGAGGTCCCCTCCTCTTCCTGCCCTCCTGATCCCTGGGACAGATTCCTGGCAGCAGTTCCCTGTCCCTGGCAGCCAGCCCTGCTTTCTGGCAGCATCACCCCATACCTCTCATTCCCTGTTCCCATTCCCTGTTCCTGAGCCTCACCTCCCTTTCCCTCCCTCGGGCAGGTACGAGCTCAGGGTGATCGTGTGGAACACCGACGAGGTCATCCTGGAGGATGATGATTACTTCACGGGCGAGAAATCCAGCGACATTTTCGTCAGGGGGTAGGTGATGCCTGCAGGAGGCTGAGCTGGAGCAGAGCCCAGCCAGAGCAGAAGGATAAAACAGGGATTTATTAAAATAAATCCTCCCTGGGCACACCTGGGCAGTGCCACAGCCAAAGGTGACCCCAAAATGGGCCCAGAATGGGTGACTGAGCACCAGGGCTCACACTTTGATAAATTCTGGTTCATTATTGGAGTTCATTGTGCAATTCCAGCTCCAGGTTCTGCAGCTCCATCCTCCTTGGTTTTCCTTTCCACTTCACCCTTGGTTTGTTCTGGACCTGAAAGTTTTCCTTGGTGTCAAGCTGGAGCAGGAATTGTTTTGTCTCCCTACTCTGTGAAGAGAGTTCAGTAGCACTGAATATAAAACCCAAAACTACCCACTGAAACAGCACAGAATATTAAAAAATAAAAGCTAAAACTGAAGGCATCATTTGTACGGCCTGGAATTCCCTCTCCTGGGCTGGGGTAGGAGCAGGAAGAGGGGCAGGACATGGGTGGCACTGGGGACCCAACACTGCTGGTGCCTCCCATGCTGTTTCCTGCCTCTCCACATCCACTGAACCCCACTTGGTGCTGCAGGTGCTCCTCTGCAACACTCCTGAGGTGGTTTTGGAATTCAGCTCTTTCCTGGCAGGAGAGGAGACACGTGACATTGCAGTGATTGAGGGAGATGGGCCGTGCTGTGTGCAAGCAAAGCCAGTTTTATTGCACTGAACACCAGTATTGTATTTGTAGTTCCCTAACTTCCACACAAAATATTCCACTTGGACCACCTCACCCCGGCGTAGCAATGCAATATTTTTGGTTATTGAGCCCCTGTTACATCCCCTAGTGCCAGCAATGTCACATCTTACTGTGTCCAGCTCTGGACACTCAGTTTGGGGAGGGCCTGGAGGGGCTGGAGAGGGGCTGTGGACACAACCCCAGTGAGGAAGGGCTGAGGGAGCTGGGAGTGCTGAGCCTGGAGCAAAGGAGGCTCAGGGCTGAGCTCAGCACTCTCTGCAGCTCCTGACAGGGGCTGTGCTCAGCGGGGTTGGGATCTCTCTGCAGGAAACACAGACACAACCAGAGGGCACAGGCTTGAGCTGTACCAAGGAAAATTTAGGCTGGATATTAGGAAGAAGTTTTTTACAGAAAGGGTGATAAAGTACTGGAATTGTCTGTGGTAGAGTCCCCATCCCTGGATATGTTTAAAAACAGAGTGGAGGTGGCACTGGGTGCCAGAATGTGGTTGAGGTGTTAGGGCTGGGTTGGACTCGATGATCCTGGAGTCTCTTCCAACCTGGTGACTGATTCTGTGGTTCTGTGACTCTGTGATTCTGTTATTCTGTGACTCTATGGCTCTGTGCCTGATTCTCTGACTCTGTGATTCCATTATTCTGTGATTCTGTGGATCAGTGGTTCTGTGACTCTGTGGTTCTGTTATCCTGTGATTCTCTGACTGATTCTGTAATTGATTCCGTGGTTCCGTGGTTTTGTGAAACTGTGATTCTTTGGTTCTTTGTGACTCTGTGACTGATTCTGTGATTCTGTGATTGATTCCATGACTGTGATTCTGTGACTCTTGTGATTCTGTGATTCTGTGACTCTGTAATTCTGCGATTCCATGGCTCTGCGATTCCATGACTTTTATACACAGAGTTTTATACAGGGGAGGTCTCAGGGGAGGATAAAAACCTTCAGCCAGTAAGGAAGGGAGTGGGGAAGAGCACAAGGCAGGGTTTATGATACTGTCTTGGTTTAGGGCAAATTCGGGGAGAAACCTCAGAGTGGAGTTCCTCTAGAAAGCAAATCCAACCAGCCCTTCCTCCAGCTGGTTCAGGAAAAAATTTCCTTGGAGGAAAGTGAAAAAAAAAATTGTTTATTTAACAAGCAAAGCACTCCCCAGCACAACAAATGAACAATACTAAACAACAAAACCTCTCACCGCTCCAAAGAGATGATGAATTCAGAAAGTCTCTCTGTCCCGTGGGCTGTAGCTCGGTTCACTCAGTGGTTGTCACGCTGGGAAATGTCATTTCTCTGTCCTTTCTCCATGCTGGGAAATGTCATTTCTCTGTCCTTTCTCCATGCTGGGAAATGCCGGGCCCAGGCCAGGCCTGGCAAGCCACGGGTCTGAGCTCTTGGTGCTCTGCTGGGTTTTTAGTCCAGAGCAGGTTCAAATAGTTCCAAAGAAAAGGAGGGGGAAAAAAAACCCACAGTCAAGAGAACTTCTTTGCTTCAGCTAGCCAAAAACTAACAAGAAACAAGAGAGCTCTGTCCCACCATCTGCACTGCAGACAATACAGGCTGTGTGGAAAAAAACTCTGAAAACTCTTATGTCTTGAAAACAACCACCTCGGACACGCCACCGCTTCTCCTTCAATCTCATATCCAGTTTTAAAGGTGCAAGATTTATTTCTGAGCTAAACAGAGGAATGGGGATACAATTCAGCATCAACCCAGGACAGATACTTAATCCAGTAAGGAGTTATAGGAGTAGGGGACAGTTTAAATGGGTGTTGGGGATTGGGGGATTTCTAAAGAGAAGGTCGAAGCAGGGGCTTGGCACAAAGAGGGATTGACATCTAGGCAAAGAACATTCAGGAACAAGGGTGTAACAGCTGGGTAGGAGGTTACAACTCAGGCTAAACCAACAACTGAGGGCAAAGAGGAGCAAAGCATTAAAGAAAAAACACACCACAACCTGTGCCCCCCTCCCTCAGGTGGCTGAAGGGGCAGCAGGAGGACAAGCAGGACACGGATGTCCATTACCACTCCCTGACTGGTGAAGGCAACTTCAACTGGCGCTACATCTTCCCCTTCGACTACCTGATGGCCGAGGAGAAGATTGTCATCTCCAAGAAGGAGTCCATGTTCTCCTGGGATGAGACCGAGTACAAGATCCCAGCCCGCCTCACCCTGCAGGTCTGGGATGCTGACCACTTCTCGGCCGACGATTTCCTGGGTACGTGGAAGGTCCAGAGCATCCCAAAAACTCCTCGGGCTGCTGCTGGATGGAGCAGGTGGGATGAGAGGGCAGGAAGGGTCTGCGGAGGGTTCTGGACAAGCTGGATCCACAGGCCAAGGGCAGAGTGCCAGGTCCTGAACTGGGGTCACACCAATCCCACTGGGTGCTCCGGGCTGGGTCAGAGGGGCTGGGAAAGGGGCTGGGGGTGTTGTGTCAGGAGCTGGACAGGAACCCAGGTGTGCCCAAGTGACCAAGATGCCCAGTGGCCCCTGGGCTGTGACAGCTCTGGGGTGGCAGCAGGGACAGGGCAGTGCCTGTCCCCTGTGCTGGCACTGCTGGGGAACCTCCAGTGCTGGGGACAGCTCTGGAACCCTCCTGACAGGAGAGACCTGGAGGGTCTGGAACGGAGCTGGGGCAAGGGACTGGAAGCCCCAGGGGGGCTGAGGGAGCTGGAAAGGGGCTGAGCCCAGAAAAGGAGGCTCTGGGGGCCCTTGTGGCTCTGCACACTCCCTGCCAGCACGGGAACAGCCAGGGGTGGTCGGGCTGTGGCTCCAATGGACAGTGCAGGGAATCAAGGGGCAATGGGCTCAGGCTGGCCAGGGCAGGCTCAGTTGGAGAGCAGGAGAATTCCTGGCCTGGAAAGGGTGGGCAGGGCCTTGGCAGGGGGCTGCCCACGGAGCTTTGGAGTGCCCATCTGGAGGTTCGCAAGAAGGGCTGGATGTGGCACTGAGTGCTCTGGGCTGGGGACAAGGTGGGGATCAGTCTCAGGTTGCACTCGAGGGTCTCACAGGTCTTTTCCAACATTCACGTTCCTGTGATTCTGAGATCCCTTTTCCACCCCACTGCTCCTGTAGCCAAGACACCCCCTTTTTCCTTCCCAGAGCTGGCTCAAAGCTGCTCCCCAGGGCAGGAGAGGCTGGTCCAGTCCATCTCCAGCCCAGGACTTTGCCTTTTTGGCATGCCAACCTCTGTTCTCCCCTGTGTCCTGCCAGGGGCCATCGAGCTGGACCTGAACCGTTTCCCCCGGGGAGCCAAGACGTCCAAGCAGTGCAGCCTGGAGATGGTGACCAACGAGGCTGAGCTGCCCATGATCTCCATCTTCAAGCAGAAGAGGGTCAAGGGCTGGTGGCCGTTCGTGGCCAGAGATGAGAACGATGAGCTGGAGATCACCGTAAGGATGGGGAAAAGGGAGGGTTTGCCTCCAGGGCACTGCACTCCTTATGGACACCCCGCATCCCTCCACATGGCCTCATTCCCTCGGGATTCTTCTGGCATGGGGGGCAGAGGTGTGAGCACGTCCTGTGCCTCAGCACAGCTCTCTGCTCCCTGCAGGGCAAAGTCGAGGCTGAGCTGCACCTCCTGACAGCAGAGGAGGCTGAGAAATCCCCAGCTGGGCTGGCTCGGAATGAGCCTGATCCCCTGGAGAAACCCAAGTGAGTAGGAAAAGTCTCTCTGCAGCAGGGACCTGGGATTGTGGGGGTTTACTCCAGCCTGGAGTGCTGCATCCAGCTCCAAGACCTAAAACAGGGAAGAGACAGGGACCTGCTGGAAAGGGGCTAGAGGAGGCCATGGAGATGGTCTGAGTCTGGAGCCCCTCTGCTCTGAGCCAGGCTGGGGGTGCTCAGCTGGAGAGGAGAAGGATCCAGGGAGAGCTCAGAGCCCCTGGCAGGGCCTGAAGGGGCTCCAGGAGAGCTGGAGAGGGACTGGGGACAAGGGATGGAGGGACAGGAGCCAGGGAATGGCTTCCCAGTGCCACAGGGCAGGGCTGGGGGGGAGATTGGTCAGGAATTGTTCCCTGTGAGGGTGGGCAGGGCCTGGCACAGGGTGCCCAGAGCAGCTGTGGGTGCCCTTGGATCCCTGGCAGTGCCCAAGGCCAGGCTGGACACTGGGGTTGGAGCCCCCTGGCACAGTGGGAGGGGTCCCTGCCATGGCAGGGGTGGGATGGGATCAGATTTAAGGTCCAGGAATCCCTTTCCCACAGTGATGGATTAACGGTGGGTGTTTGTTTCCCCTGCAGCCGTCCAGACACGTCATTCATCTGGTTCCTGAACCCACTCAAGTCCATCAAATACCTCATCTGCACCCGCTACAAGTGGCTCATCATCAAGATCGTGCTGGCCCTGCTGCTCCTCATCATGGTGGCCCTGTTCCTCTACAGCATGCCGGGATACATGGTCAAGAAGTTGCTGGGAGCATGAAGGGTGGGAGCCTCTCCCGTGTCCCCAGACCCCTGCAGAACCTTCCCAGCTCCGTGTCCTTCTCCTCCCTGTGATCTCTGCACAGCCCTGGGGGCATCTCCTCCCTGCTGCTGGGTCTCCTCTTTGTATTCCTTCTCTGTGGGTCCCATTCAGGCTTTAGTCCCAGGGAAATGGGGTGGGAGTACGGCACAGGTCCCCAGATTCCATCCCACAACAGGGCTGGGAGAGGTGCCCAGCTGGCTCCTGTGGGAGTCTCCGAGGCCTCTGCCCACTGGGGCTTTGGCTGGTGCCTTCCTGGGAATCAGGGGAAGGAGAGGGGAGCTGGGGCTGCATCCCTGGAGCTGTGGGAAGGCTCCTTGGAGGGATGGTCAGGATCCAGGATGGAGCAGGATGGAGCAGCTGGGGACATGCCAGCCCCACCAGAGTGAGGGCACAGCGCATCCCCAGTGCCTGTCCCCCACTGCCAGCACTGTCCCTGCCCCACTCAGAGCTCTGGAGGTCACATTCCCTGGCACAGGGATCTGTCCCACCTCAGGAATGCTGGATACAGTCCCCCAGCAGAAACCCCTGGAGTGGGCCAGGAGCAGACCCTGCCTTTTCCTCCCACTGGGACGTGTCCCAGAGCTCCAACGTCTTCCCAAGATCACCCACCCAGAGGTGGCTGTGGTTGGACATCCCCAGGGCTCACAGATCCTCCGTCACCGTGCGAGCTCCCGGTGTCCTTCCGGATCCTCCGTGTATTTTGTTTGGCTTTGGTGATTCCTGTGGCTGGAGTTCCTCCCGGCCGTGTGTCCTCGGCAAGGGCTCTTTCCTCGGCTCTCCGCGACACCCAGCTGCTGCAGAGCCGCCTTTCTCAGCTCCCGGTGTGCAAGACCCCCGATGAAGAACTGAGGATGTCTCAGAGGTGTTTTAATGAGGATATTACTGTTCCAATCCGTCAATAAAAACCAGCTTTCACGTCCGGGTTGTCGTGGTAGTGGCTGCCATGGTTTGACGCTGGGCAAACACCAGGCACCTGCTGTCTCAGTTTGGAACACAGGTGTCTGCTAGGTGTAGTGGTGCAATTTCATGGTTTACCTGGAAAACCTGGTTCCTTCCCTAAAGATTCCCACCCTGATGTGTCCATCAGCCTTCCTTTCCCAACCCTGATAGGTTGTCTATCAACCCTGCAATCCCAAAAGGGCGTCGAGTGGTTGGCAGATTTAAAAGGTACTCTGTACCCTTTAGGGCATTGGGCATTCCAGGTGTACTTTGTCCTTGGAAAAACCCCCTCCCATACCTGGTTGGTGGCCTTCCTCCCCTTCCTCACCTCCCCTTCCCCCAGGTAAAACGGACAGGGACCACGGGGTCTCAGCTAGGGAAGGCAGGAGCCTCCCTTGGAATGGAGAATGCAAACCCCCTCCCTCCAAATTATTATAATTTTGAAATTAAGGGGCTCTCAGGCGAAGATGTGAGGATAGGAATAACAGTTCTTTAACTAGTGTGTCTAACAAGGCAAACACATGAAAAACGAGGTTCGCTTTCCTGGCAAAATTTTAGAAGTTTAATAAAAAACAATAAGAGAGGAGACAATAAACCAAAAAATGACACAGCCAGGTGTCTTGGCACTCAGCCAAGAGCACACCTTGCCATCTCAGAAACACTTCTTTAAATGCACTAGCATGTTGTGTATTCCTAAACCCTCATGCATTATTCAAAAACATTCATTTGAGTCCCCCCAACCTGCCCCCCATTCCATCTTGTGAATCCACATTTATTTCTCCTTGTGGCTTCACTCTGTCACAGATCCTCTGATAATGGATCTGATCAATAAATATATATGATCAATAAATTCCTTCTCTGGGGTTTCTGGTCTGTCACTGCCATCTTCATCCAGATAGAATAATCCAAGAATGTGAAGAATTTCCTGATTATCTTTTAGCAGAGAAGCACCCTACATCACACAGTTTCCATTTTAATGTTATGCTATAGCCCAAGAAATACATACATTAATAGCAGAAATAAAAGAAACTATTTTAATACAGCAAAGTTTTCCAGCATTATACATACAGCATTCATTTTAATATTTGCAAAAAGCCAGCTTTAAAATAAGTATTTATGAAAAAACAGAGAATAACAACAAAAAGAAACAGAGACACAGGCACAGTTTTCTCAGCCACTGGCACCTTTCCTTTTTGGTGCAGTTATCATCACAGGGAGCTGGAGTGACCCAAAATCCCAGGGTGCTGGACAAGATGTATCAGAAACTCCACAGCCATGGCTGGAACTGCAAAAACATCCTGGTACGCAGAAGGGTGCTGGACACGGGGTGGAGAAACCCAGAGCAGAGGCGAAGGAGCCGTGGTGGGGCCTACGCAGTGGCCTGGCTTCCCAGCAGGGGCCAGGACACGACCCAGTTCAGAATTCCTGGGGTAACACAACAGATGGTGAGAGATCCCTGCAGGCTGATGCACCTGTCAGTACCACGAGTGATTTTCCCCACAATAAATAAAATATTATCCCTTCGTTAGCATTTACTTAACTCTTACACTTTTGAAAATGAGGGCATTGCGTTTGCACACAGGTTTTGGGGAGATGGATACGAGAGAGACCCGAGGTGGGGGTTGGGGGGCTGCAAGACGAGCCCCGGGGTTTTGTGGCAGAGGAATTTCCGTGAAGTGAGACGCTGGGATTTGTGTTGTGGCTGTGGTTGTGCAGCACTGAGGACCAGTGTGGTGAAGGTGGACTGTGTGTGACATGGGACCGCTTGTGGGATGATCAGGTGTGATGAGGGTGTCCATGGCAGGGAAACAGAGTGGTGGAAGGAATGGAGCCCAAGGAGGGCTGAGGCGAGATGGAAAGGGCTTTGAGCCTGGCGAAAAGGAGTCTCTGGGGGGGGACCCTGTGGCATCTGCACAAATCCACTGACAGAGGGACAGCCACGGGGGGTCGGGCACTGTGATCAGGGCGACAGGGCAAGACAAGGGGCAATGGGCTGAGGCCCCCCTCACTCTTATGCCAGGGCAGGCTGAGGTTGAGAGAAAGGAGGAATCCTGCCTGGAAAGGGTGGGCAGGCTTGGCAGGGGCTGACTAGGGAGCTTTGGCGTGCCCATCCCTGGAGGTGTCCAAGGAGGCCAGGACGTGGCACTGAGTGCTCTGGGCTGACGGACAAGGTGGGATCGTATCAGGTGCAATCGAGGGTCTCACAGGTCTTTTCCAACAGCTAGTGACCATGGGCTTCCTGTGCGTAACCATGCTTTAGCGGGAATTCTTTGGGTGTTGGAAATGTCCCTGTGGGGCCGGCTAAGATGAAGTGGGAAAGGGAGGGCACAAATCCTCTGCTCTGTAGGGCATGTGGCCAGCCCTGCCTGGCAGGTGGCTGAGGCTTCAACCTGAGCGGACAAATGACAGGGGTGTCCTGCTGCAGCACTTGTGCCTGTCAGCATGGGGCAGCGTGATGGCTGTGCTGCGCAGGCTGGAGGTCTACATCTGCAAACTCCAGGGCCTGTTTTGAGCGCGTGGAGCAGATTTGTGTGTCCCACATCAGGGAAAAGCCAATCCAGGCAGCCTGCTTGGTGGGCTGTGGAATGTCCTGTGCCAAAGCCCGCGCTATGTTCCTGTCAGGTGTGGGAGTCCCCTGCAATGAAAGCTGCAGCCAGCAATGACTCATGCTTTGCTTCCTCTGCTGGGAGGTGTCCAGGGAAGGCCAGGCGGGCGGTGCTGTGAGCAGCATGGCACAGTGGGAGAAACTGTCCCGTCTGGAATGGGGCAGACATGCTTCTCGGGAATACATCGCTGACCCCACAACTCTTTACCCAGAGAACAATTCCTTCCACAATATCTCCTCTCACCCTGGCCCCTGCAGGGGGAAGCCATTCCCCTTGCCCCTGTCCCCAGGCCCTTGTTCCAAAGACCCTCTCCTGTTTTGTTTTATGTGTGCATCTCCAGCTCTCAAGTTTGATTCATTCCAGCAATCAGCCACAGGAGTTAAGGGTCAGAGCTCAGTAGCAGACGAGTGTTGGCTGTGATGGACCAATGAACCACGCTGTGTCTGCTTTGGAGCTAGTTCAATGATCTACTTAAGAAGAGCTGGTTGCACTTTCCCACCTGCTGAGGAAAATGCCTGATGTCCTGGAATGATACCACTCCCTGAAACACAGGAGGAGCTCCGCACCCAATGGAGAAGCAGGGCTGGAGAAAACAGGGCTGGGATGGGCTGCTCCAATCCCGGGATCTGCGCGGACACGGAGGGAGAAGGTCGCTGCTTCTGCTGCATTTCCTGGAATCTCGAATATTAAGGTGGGAAAGCCTACAACATCCTCAAGTTCCACCTCTCAGCCAAAAGTTTATCACCCAAACCAGGC
>JAGMWU010000049.1:249691-260045 GCA_018697195.1 Certhia americana
GGAATAGCACAAATAGCTTGAATACGGTTAGTACCTAGCTTTCGTTGCCCTTGTGAAATCTCACATCCCAGGTAAATCACAGTCTGCTGGGCAACTTGTGCCTTCTCTTTAGACACCTTATATCCTCCCAGTCCTAGCTGATTTAAAACTTCAATTGTTACCTTTATGCAGGTTGGTTTTTCTTCTGTAGCTATTAGTATATCATCAACATACTGTAACAACAGGTATTGTTGTCTTGGTACTTGCCCATTTTCAGTCCAAATCTCCAGCTCTTTAGCTAGCTGGCTTCCAAACAGTGTTGGGCTGTTCTTGTATCCTTGTGGGAGTCGTGTCCAAGTGAGCTGGGTTTTCCTTCCGTTTTCTGGGTTTTCCCATTCAAAGGCAAACAGTTTCCTACTTTCTTTGTCAAGGGGCATGCAGAAAAAGGCATCTTTTAGATCAATTACAGTAAACCACTTATATTTTTCTTTCACGGATGTTAATAATGTATAAGGATTAGCTACCACTGGGTAAATATCTTTAGTTATTCCATTTATTGCTCTCAAATCCTGTACCAGCCTATACTCACCATTTGGTTTCTTTACTGGAAAGATTGGTGTATTAAATTCTGATTCACATTCTTCTAAAATTTGGTATTTCAAAAACTTTTCAATAATTTTCACTATTCCTTGCCGTGCTTCTGGTTTTATAGGATACTGTTTGATTTGTACAGCTTTTGCTCCTTCTTTTAACTCTACATGTACTGGTTGTGCCAATTTAGATTTCCCTGGTATGTCTGTCTCCCATACAGAGGGAATTACTGCGTCCTCTACTTCCTGAGGGATAGCAGGGACTGGTTTTTCTTTTATCATTAAAATTTGTCCTGTCTCAGGTATTTTCATCAAAAGTTCTCCATTTTCAAAAGTTATCACTGCATCAAGTTTTGCTAGTAGATCTCGTCCTAACAGTGGAATTGGACATTCAGGCATACATAAGCATTCATGTGTTAACACTTTGTTTCTAAAACACAAATCTAGGGGTTGCAGGAATGGTCCATTTTCCTCCTTCCCTGTGGCTCCAACTATTGTTGCTGTTTTGTGTCCAATTTGCCCTCTTAGATCATTTAGCACAGAATATGTAGCCCCCGTATCTATCAAAAATTTTACTTCTTTATCTCCCAATTGTATAGTCACTAAAGGTTCTTGTATTGGTTTTTGTTGCAATTTGTTCCGATTCTAGTCAGCTGCTGTACTCTCTCAGCACCATCAATTTTGAAGCATCTTGATTCTGATTAAACTAATTGCCCTGGTTAAGCCGATTCGGGCATTTGTTTTTTCCAGTGCCCCTCCTGTCTGCAATAGGCACACTGATTTAACCCTAATCTTGGCAAAACCGATCCCCCTCATCCTCTGCCAAGTCCGCCCCTCCCCAGTCCACGACCACCTCTGCCACGCCCCCTAAAATTTGGATTTTCTCTTCCTTGCATGACTGCCAAAAGGTTTTGTTGCTGCTTTTTACTAGCTTCTTTTTCTCTGTTATTGTATACTTTCCAAGCCACTTCAAGTAATTTATTCAAATTCCTTAAGTCCTCTCCCTCCAGCTTCTGCAGCTTCTTCCTAATATCATCTTGCGATTGTCCCAGAAAAATGAATGCAAGCTGGACATTCGTTTGTTCTGTATCTAACCGGAGATCTGTATACTTTCTGGCTGCCTCTTTAAGCCTTTCCAAAAATGCAGCAGGGGATTCTTTCTTTTCCTGTCTTACCTCATACAATTTAGACCAATTCATAGCCTTAGGTATAGCATTCCCAACCCCTATCTGGACCCATTCTTGGTATCTCTTCAGCCTCCGTGTACCTTCAAAGGTATTGGGATCCCACCCTGGATCCTCAGTCGGAAAATTCTCATCTAAAGTCCCCAGCACTACCCCAATTCTGAGATCTTCTCTCGCCTTCTCCTTAGCTGTTCTAAGCACCATTTCTTTTTCAGTAGAATCCATTAAAGTATCCAATATTACTTGTATGTCTTCCCAATCTGGATTCTGAGTTCTCATAATCATATTTACCACCCCTGCCACTTTATCAGGATTTTCTCTATAAGTTCCAGTTGACTGTTTCCAAATCACTAAGCCTGCGGGTGAAAAAGGCACTTTCACAAACACCGGTCCTTCTACTCCTACTCCTTGTCTCAAGGGGGCAATCACAGTCCGCCTTTGTCTGCCCAAATCTTTTCCTGTTTTACCCAGAACCAGAGCCAGCTTTGACCGAGTCCGATGGGGTACTGGTGTCACTGATTTATTATCATCATCCTCACTGCTATCCTCCTCCCTAGCATTCTTCCCATTCCTATGTATTACAGTTAGATTTTGATCATCTCCCGGAGGAGAAGGGTCGGGTGAAGGCGGTAAAAGGAGGATAAAGGAGGTAAGGTGAAGGGGAGTTAGGTTCGGGTAAAATAGGATTAGGTGAAAAAGTGGAGGCAGACAAGACAGAATCAGGTTCTCTTGGTCTTGCTGAACTCACTTGTAAATCAACATCCATTTCTTTTCCTTGACGCAAACTTTCTTTTAATGCCAAGTGCTTCAAACAATCTTTTTCTTTTACACAGACCTCACATTTATCACTCACACATTCTTTAATTACCATCAAGCCGCACTCAGCCTGCCATTCTGGCTTATCACGCAAATAGAAAACCAAATCCACATACGGAATCTCATCCATTTTTCCTTCTCGTTTACAAAACAACATTAATTGTAAAATAGTGTTATATTGCAAAGATCCATTTCTCGGCCACTTTTCCCCACTCTCCAGATTATATTCTGGCCACCACATATTACAATAATCAATCAACTTTACTTGACGTAAATCTTGTCCAAAGTTGCCCTGTTTCCAATGTGCTAATAAGCACCCCAAAGGAGAAGTCCGCAGTATAGGAGCATTGCTACCTAAAATCCCTTTCAGCTTCTCCATATTACAGCTACAATACACCACACACCACTGATACCGAACCCGCACTGCTTTCACAATGTCTGACGGACGGCAGCCTAGGCAATACCACCAGGAATTCCTTTAGCCCAACCGTGCGTAGCTTTCGCGGCATCTTATCGGCAGGCACCAGACCAGACTGAAAAGCACCTTACCTCTCTCAGAGGGACGTTGTGAGCGGTGGAGATGGTTGCTGCCGGATGGGCTCCCCGAGAATCCCTCGGTGCTGGCTGGAGCGTGATCGGGTCATGAACTCGCTCAGCAGCAATCACTGGGTCCCATCTGGGTCGCCAAAATGTTAGCGTTCAGGAACACACATAATCATGGATTGATTATATGCAGGTGCTTTTATTGAAGCGCGCGGGAGCTAGGGGTATTGCAACTCAAATCTAGCTCCGTCGTCTTTGTCTATGGTGCACATATTTATACAATTTCAGCTATAGCACTTATACAACCCTGTTACATCAATAATCACTCTAACAACCTTATCACATTGATTCATGAGAGTTAGCCCATCCTTGTACCACTCTCGTACCATCATGTACGAATCTTATCTCTGGGTGGGTGTCTTGGAGGTCCCAAGTACCAGTTCCAGTCAGGGGTGGATATTTTGGCAATTCCCTAGTGCTCATTCCCGTAAGCCTTTACCTATCCCTAATGCCAAGCATTCTTGCAGCCTACTTCTACATGATTTTAAAGCCTTTAACCCTATGCTA
Source organism: Certhia americana (assembly GCA_018697195.1). Classification (NCBI taxonomy): domain Eukaryota; kingdom Metazoa; phylum Chordata; class Aves; order Passeriformes; family Certhiidae; genus Certhia; species Certhia americana. The sequence goes on from JAGMWU010000049.1 coordinate 253,371, forward strand.
ACATTTCCCCCCTTTGAAAGTATTTCACTTTACTGCAATAAGTGTAATGCTTTCACTATATACAGTCTTTTGTTTTTGAATTTATACTTGGTGTTCATCTTCAAATCCATCGTTGTCATAAGCGTTGCTAGAGACTGGAGGGTCTGGAGATGACAAATGTGAGTGTGAACTTCTGTCTCGTGTCAGTGCCTTGATTATCTTCTGGTTCCAGGATACTCTTTTCTTTATTTCTCCCTTCAGAACTGCAAAGATTAGCCAGACTGCTAAAAATACAATCAGCAGGATTATTAAATTCTCAACAATAGATTTGATCCATGAGCTCACGTTCCATCCTAGCCTTTCAAAGATTTTATCTAACCAACTTGTAGTCAGATCCTTTTGTTCTTTCTGTGCTTCTTGCTCTATTTGTTTTAACTGATTAATATCATGTTCTACATCTGCAGTTACATTTGGGATGTGAATGCAACAGTGATCAATTTGTATCAATACCATTGATAGAAATTGATATTGATTGATATTGATCAATCAGTGATCAATTTGTCCTTTTAGGTATCCGCACACTCCGCGTTCTTTCAACAATAGCATATCTAGAGCCAACCTGTTTTGCAGGGTCATTTTAGTTGTGGCTTGTAATTGCACATTTAAATCTCTAAATCCTTCTTTGGTAACTCTTGCCAATCTTTCTACCTGGCCTGTAAGTTTGTACAACATTTCTCTATTATTATAGTTTGCTATTGGACCGAACAAGGATTCCAGAGCCCACCTAAATTTTACACCACTGGAGGGTTCTTGCCATGTCTCATCATTCTCTTGAACTTCTCGTCTAGTCCTTATTTGCAGAAGTTCATGATTTCCTTTGAATGGGGACCTTTTCCAAATTGGGCATAAAGTAGGGAGGCCTAAAGTAATTTCTCTTACTTTTCCATCCACAGGCAGGTGTGTTGTCCAGGTACCATCACTTGCAGCCCATACAAATTGGCCTGGACTCTGAATGGTACTTCTGCTACATATTATCCTCTGAATCACCTGTCCTATTTTATAATTTATTTCACCTTGTTTATGTTTAATTCCTCTACAGGCACAGCCAATTCACAGAGCTACTACCAATGGTGGCATCTGTTTTATTTCGTTATCGTCAGAAGTACAGTCATAGGTTCTATTGCAGGACCACCAGTTTACTGTATCTGCTTCTACTCTACTGCTGGTTGCAACATTCAGTACCCCAGGATCTGTTTTATTTTCAGAGCCTTCCCACTTAATGCACCAAGGGGTATCTGCCATGTATTGAAATTTTTGAAGCACACTCACTGACCATGCACTGTCCCAAATCTCAGCCTGACCTTTCTCTTCTTGTCCTTCACACCTCCATACAAGAACAGTATCCGAAATATTTTCTTGAACTTTCTGATATTTTGGCAAAACACATTCCCATATTGCGTTGTCATGATCTAATATCCCTAATGGTGACAACTTTATAAATTTCTCTACTTTGCCATGACTCTGAATGCAATCTTGTTTGCTCAAAAGTTTCATCCATTCTCCCACTACCTTCTAAGTATCTTTAACCACTTGTCTCGTTTCTGACACCTGCTTGCATGCAATTGTTCTATTCTCTTGAATTTCGGGTAATTCTGATGTTATGATTCCCCAACTTATAGGATCTCCTGCTGCCTTTGGTATTGGTAGACAGGCAGTTATTTTGCTGGTGTTTTGAATGTTGGCAAAATCTTTGATTAATCTAATCATTACATTTTCTACCTGAATGGTGTTAGGGACTTTTATCACTTGTGTCTCTGGCTGTACTGAAATCTGAGCCATGACAAGAGCCACTTTCCACACAAGGAAATACACTTTTCTCATCTTCTCTTTCTCTTAAAATAAATCCCTCCTTGCTTATTATGTTTTTTACACAGCTGATAATAACTAGCAGCAATTAGGCTCGTTCTATTCAAAATTCGTACTAAATGTAAAAGTTTAAGTAGCCTATAAGCAGTATAAGCAAGTTCTTGCTGTTCTATGTTTTCAAATAATTGATGCAATTCAGCTTGAGTGGCCTCAGGATAATTAAGCCAATTCTGCAATGCTGTATATGGACTTTCTGTGCGAAAAGGATGGGTACAATCAGCACATCCTCTTAATAAATCAAAATCACCTCTGTTGTGTATTGTCCTATAACAGCCCCCACATTCAACAACGAGAGAGTCACATCGGTCTCCCAAACATCCACACTTCAACTTTGTAACCTTGTTGGACCTAACAATCCATTTCTCATGTAAAGCAGTAAAAGCAACAAACAGTTGTGGATCACGCCACTCAACTTGACCCTTAGTTAATCCTAGTTCTTGTTCCAATTGATCACAAATTGGTCTTAATCTTTGATTATATCTATGGAGCCATCGTTGTCTGGCGTCGTCGTCCGTGCTGGCGCTGGCCGAGTCCTCCGACTCGGAACTCACACGGGACCTGTTTTATCTACTCGTTGGTTTTACAGTTTGCGCAGTCCACGGTGCAGGGGAAATCTTCTTCACTCTGGTGTAATGTATCCAGGGATCCAGTCCAGCTACTTTAACTGCTGTAAAGGTAGTTAACAGTACCTGATAGGGTCCATTCCACCTTTCTTTTAATGGTTCTTCGTTCCAGGTTTTAACGTACACTTCATCTCCTGGGTGGATATCATGAACTGGATTTTCAAGAGTCAGCGGCCTATTCCACACCAGGGTGCTCCGAAGTCGTGCTAGAACTTTTCCAAGAGACAAAACAAAATTATACACCTCTTGTTTCCCTGTAACATGTACATTTGGATTGGGGTCAGGAGATTCATATGGTTTCCCATACAATATCTCATAGGGACTGACTGACATCCCGCTCCTGGGCTTTACTCGAATCCTCAGCAGTGCTATTGGTAAGGCTTGTGGCCACTTGTAATTTAGCTTCTTGGCATATTTTGCTGATCTGTCTCTTCAGTGTCTGATTCATCCTCTCTACCTGTCCACTGGATTGGGGTCTCCATGGTGTATGGAGGTCCCAAGCTATTCCCAGCAACCTACTCACCTTCTTTACTACTGTGGCTACAAAGTGTGGGCCCCTATCCGATGATATTCCTAGAGGCACCCCAAATCTTGGAATGATTTCCTGCAGTAACCATTTGACTGTCTCCTTTGCTTGATTTGTGCGACAGGGAAGGGCTTCTGGCCATCTTGAAAATGTGTCAACCCCCACCAGTAGATATTTGTATCCTCGAGTTCTTGGTAATTCTACAAAATCCACCTGCCAATAGTCTCCTGGTTCTACTCCTACTCGAATTCTCCCCAATTGTGCTTGTCATCTAGCTACTGGATTGTTCTTTAAGCAAATTTCACATTTTGATATTACTGATTTTGCCATTGTTAACATCCGTACTGACATTAAATTTCATTGTAACAATTTCACCAATGCCTCTGCACCCCAATGACATTCGTTATGTTTAACTTGTAAAATTTCTCTCATTATCAAGGGGGGTACCACTATTTGTCCCTGTGCAATTACATACCACCCTTCTGAATTCTTCTGTGCATTCAGCGAGCGTGCCAATCTCTCATCTTCTATTGAATATTTTGGTTCTGGAGGTAAATTAAGCTGAGATACATTAGTTTTTAAAGGTATCAATGCCATTGTAGTTTGTACGTCTCGAGCAACTTGTCAGGCTGTCCAGTCTGCTTTTCGATTTCCTTCATGAATTCTGGAGCTTCCTGATTGGTGAGCTTTGCAATGCATGATTGCTACTTGCTCAGGCTTTTGTACTGCTTTTATTACCTGCAGGACTGCATCTTGATGTTTAATGTGTGTGCCTTGAGAAAACAGCAGTCCTCTTTCTTTCCACAGTGCCCCGTGTACATGTACCACTCCAAAAGCATATTTTGAATCAGTCCAAATGTTTACCTTTTTCCCTTCACTCAGTTCCAATGCCCTGCTTAAAACAACCAGTTCTGCCCTCTGGGCAGATGTATTTGCTGGTAAGGCCTTTGCCTCCACCACTGCTCCTATTGTTGTTACCGCATATCCAGCGTATCTGCTTCCGTTCTCCACAAAACTGCTTCCATCTGTAAACAATTCCCAGTCTGCCTGTTCCACTGGGACGTCTTTCAAGTCTGCTCTAGCTGAACAGGCATATTCTATCACTTCCACACAATTGTGTTCTAAGGGGCTTTCTTCAGTGGTGATACCTAAAAACAAAGCTGGATTCAAAAGGTTAGTTGTCTATAGTGTGACATCATCTTGCTCGGTTAGAATTACCTGAATTTTCATCATTCTGCTTGGGGACAGCCAATGGCTTCCCTTTTGCTCTAATACAGTGGTTACCATGTGTGGCACATAGACATCTATGTGTCTGCCCATCGTGAGTTTCCTAGCTCCTTGTATCAGCATCACAGTGGCTGTAACTGCCCGCAGGCATGGGGGCCATCCAGCACTCACATTGTCAAGCTGTTTGGAGAAGTAGCCTACTGGCCTTTTCCAGCTTCCCAAACGTTGGGTGAGCACTCCCAATGCCAGACGCAGCCTTTCATGTACGAACAGCTGAAAATCCTTGGATAGATCAGGCAATCCCAATGCTGGAGCTGTCGTCAATGCTTCTTTCAGTTTGAGGAAGGCTTCCTTCTGTGGTTTGCCCCAGGTAAATGGCTGTGTCTTCTGGGCCTCGTACAGGGGTTTTGCAGTTAGCCCATAGTCCATCATCCACAGGCAGCACCATCCGGCCATGCCGAGGAAGACTCGCAGCTCATGCAGGTTCTGGGGTTCTGGAATAGCACAAATAGCTTGAATACGGTTAGTACCTAGCTTTCGTTGCCCTTGTGAAATCTCACATCCCAGGTAAATCACAGTCTGCTGGGCAACTTGTGCCTTCTCTTTAGACACCTTATATCCTCCCAGTCCTAGCTGATTTAAAACTTCAATTGTTACCTTTATGCAGGTTGGTTTTTCTTCTGTAGCTATTAGTATATCATCAACATACTGTAACAACAGGTATTGTTGTCTTGGTACTTGCCCATTTTCAGTCCAAATCTCCAGCTCTTTAGCTAGCTGGCTTCCAAACAGTGTTGGGCTGTTCTTGTATCCTTGTGGGAGTCGTGTCCAAGTGAGCTGGGTTTTCCTTCCGTTTTCTGGGTTTTCCCATTCAAAGGCAAACAGTTTCCTACTTTCTTTGTCAAGGGGCATGCAGAAAAAGGCATCTTTTAGATCAATTACAGTAAACCACTTATATTTTTCTTTCACGGATGTTAATAATGTATAAGGATTAGCTACCACTGGGTAAATATCTTTAGTTATTCCATTTATTGCTCTCAAATCCTGTACCAGCCTATACTCACCATTTGGTTTCTTTACTGGAAAGATTGGTGTATTAAATTCTGATTCACATTCTTCTAAAATTTGGTATTTCAAAAACTTTTCAATAATTTTCACTATTCCTTGCCGTGCTTCTGGTTTTATAGGATACTGTTTGATTTGTACAGCTTTTGCTCCTTCTTTTAACTCTACATGTACTGGTTGTGCCAATTTAGATTTCCCTGGTATGTCTGTCTCCCATACAGAGGGAATTACTGCGTCCTCTACTTCCTGAGGGATAGCAGGGACTGGTTTTTCTTTTATCATTAAAATTTGTCCTGTCTCAGGTATTTTCATCAAAAGTTCTCCATTTTCAAAAGTTATCACTGCATCAAGTTTTGCTAGTAGATCTCGTCCTAACAGTGGAATTGGACATTCAGGCATACATAAGCATTCATGTGTTAACACTTTGTTTCTAAAACACAAATCTAGGGGTTGCAGGAATGGTCCATTTTCCTCCTTCCCTGTGGCTCCAACTATTGTTGCTGTTTTGTGTCCAATTTGCCCTCTTAGATCATTTAGCACAGAATATGTAGCCCCCGTATCTATCAAAAATTTTACTTCTTTATCTCCCAATTGTATAGTCACTAAAGGTTCTTGTATTGGTTTTTGTTGCAATTTGTTCCGATTCTAGTCAGCTGCTGTACTCTCTCAGCACCATCAATTTTGAAGCATCTTGATTCTGATTAAACTAATTGCCCTGGTTAAGCCGATTCGGGCATTTGTTTTTTCCAGTGCCCCTCCTGTCTGCAATAGGCACACTGATTTAACCCTAATCTTGGCAAAACCGATCCCCCTCATCCTCTGCCAAGTCCGCCCCTCCCCAGTCCACGACCACCTCTGCCACGCCCCCTAAAATTTGGATTTTCTCTTCCTTGCATGACTGCCAAAAGGTTTTGTTGCTGCTTTTTACTAGCTTCTTTTTCTCTGTTATTGTATACTTTCCAAGCCACTTCAAGTAATTTATTCAAATTCCTTAAGTCCTCTCCCTCCAGCTTCTGCAGCTTCTTCCTAATATCATCTTGCGATTGTCCCAGAAAAATGAATGCAAGCTGGACATTCGTTTGTTCTGTATCTAACCGGAGATCTGTATACTTTCTGGCTGCCTCTTTAAGCCTTTCCAAAAATGCAGCAGGGGATTCTTTCTTTTCCTGTCTTACCTCATACAATTTAGACCAATTCATAGCCTTAGGTATAGCATTCCCAACCCCTATCTGGACCCATTCTTGGTATCTCTTCAGCCTCCGTGTACCTTCAAAGGTATTGGGATCCCACCCTGGATCCTCAGTCGGAAAATTCTCATCTAAAGTCCCC
>JAGMWU010000049.1:260545-326934 GCA_018697195.1 Certhia americana
CCCTGAGAGATGGCAGAGGCTCCCCACAGCCCCTGAGTGATGGCAGAGGTGACAGTCTTGTGTTTTATCCTGTGCTGCTGCTGTCATCCTGTCCCTCCATGGGACCCAGCCCCACCATGGACAGGCCCCCCAGGGCACTGCCTGAACCAGTTAACCCCAACTTGAACCATTCCCTCAGGGAGATGGGAGGACAAGCAGGAGTCCAAACCCAGGAGATGGGGCTTTATTTTGGTAGATGTTTATGGAAAGGCAAGGCCTCGGTTCCAGCCACGAGCTGGATGCTACTGGCCAGTCTGAGAGCTCTGGAAGCCACAGCACAGAGGCAAAGGCAGCAGGAACTCCCTCCCCCAGCACGGAGCCCCCACGCCCAGGCTGGCACAGGACGGATGTGCCCAACACACAGTGGCTGATAAGGCACTTGAAATGACTACAAGCCATGAGGCAACCTGCTGCCCCCCTCCTTCCTTCCTTCCTTTCTTCTTTCCTTCCTTCCTTCCCTCCCTCCCCCAGGAGCTTTGGAGATAAACCTACGGAGAATGGGGTGTTGTGGGGAGCCATGGCTCAGCTGGAGGAGCTGTCGGGGTGTCACCAGGCCACCTCACTGGTGGAATTTCCTGCTGGGGCTGTTGGCATGGTCCAGCAGGAGCTGGCACGGTGTGAACTGGCTGCCATACACGGCCTCGTACTTGCGCAGTTTGTCCACGAGCTGCCGGGCACCGTAGGAGTCTGCAAACCTGAAGGGACCTGTGGGGACAGGGACACAGTGGGGACAGGGAAGAAGCACCAAGGTGTGCCTGGAAGGGTGCCAGCATCCAGAAGCAATGGCTTTGTCCCATTCATCCTTCTCCATGAGAGATCCCCCCCAGTCTCTCATCAGGGTAACGCAGGACTCTGCTCCCTGCTCCACCTGAGCTGGGCACAGGCACTCGAGTGCTGGGGACAAGCTGGGACATGGATCATCATGGAATCATGGATAGTTCTGGTGAGAAGGGACCTCAAAGCCCATCCAGTCTCACCCCTGCCATGGGCAGGGACACCTCCTACTATCCCAGGCTGCTCTCAGCCCCGATGTCCAACCTGGCCCTGGGATTCCAGGGGCAGCCACAGCTTCTCTGGCAACCTGTGCCAGCACCTGCCCACCCTCACAGCCAAGAATTCCTTCCCAATATCCTGTCTAACCATGGGAAGCCATTCCCTGTTGTTCTGTCCCTTGGGGCTGCTCCCTCACTCTGAACTTGGCTCAAGGAGGGAAAGCACCAGGCACGTGGCAGAAGCACTACCAAGAGCCCTTGGTGAACTCCAGCAGCAGTGGCAGGAGACAGCATCAGAATCTTGGAATTATTTAGGGTGGAAAAGCCCTTTGAGACTACTGAGTCCAAACACGTTCCAGCAGTGCCAAGACTCCCACTAACCCATGTCCCCGAGTGCCACATGCACAGAGCTTTTAAATCCCTCCAGGCATGGGGAGTCCACCACTGCTCTGCACAGCTGTGCCAGGGCTGGACAGCCTTTTCCATAAAGGAATTATTCCCAATATCCACCCTAAACCTCCCTGATGTAACCTGAGGCCATTTCCTCAGGCCGCAGCTCAAACCTGGCCCTTCATTCCTGCCTTGCCACATGGCTACAGCCCATGGGGGGGGGTTTTGGAGCAGAGCACTCACCTCCCAGGCAGGGTGGGAAGCCCAGGCCGAACACAGCACCGATGTCCCCCTCCACGGGGTTGCTGAGGATCCCCTCCTGCAGGCACATGGCTGCCTCGTTGACAAACCGTGTCACCAGGCGCATCTGGATGTCCTCGTCGGAGCAGCTGCAGGACAGAGGCTGTGAGGGCTGGGCAGGGACAGCACAGGTGGGACATAGAGCCAGGCCAGGGGTGGGAATGGCCTCCCTGGGAGTGTCCTAATCTCCATGAGGATCAGGGGTAAGCTCTGTGATGTGAAGCAAGCACTAAGAAGCACAGAATGGCTGAGATTGGCAAGGATTACTGGGGCTTCTCAAGTCCCACCTCTGTGCTCAAGCAATGTTTCCCTGGAGCATGGCACACAGGATTGTGTCCAGAGGGATTTGGAATAAAACTAAGGGCTTGATCAGCCTCCGTGTTCAGCATTATCATGGAATCAGAATGGTTTGGGCTGGAAGGGACCTGAAAGCCCAGCCAGGGCCACACAGGGACACCTGCCACTGGCCCAGGGGGCTCCAAGCCCAGTGTCCAACCTGGCCTTGGGCACTGCCAGGGATCCAGGGGCAGCTCCAGATGCACTGCCCACCCTCCCAAGGAACAATTCCTGCCCAGTCTCCCACCTATCCCTGCCCTCTGGCACTGGGAAGCCATTCCCTGGCTCCTGTCCCTCCAGCCTTGTCCCCAGTCCCTCTCCAGCTCTCCTGGAGCCCCTTCAGGCCCTGCAGGAGCTCAGAGCTCTCCCTTGATCCTTCTCTTCTCCAGGCTGGACACTCCCAGCTCTCCCAGCCTGGCTCCAGAGCAGAGGGGCTCCAGCCCTTGCAGCACCACGTCCCTCAACACCACCTGATGCACCTGGTGCTGCTGCTCAGAGCACAGGGAGCTGGGCAGGGCCTGAGCCAGCCCCACCCTTCCCTCACACACAGGTACTCACACGTCAGGATTTGCTGGCACCCTGAACTTTTCCAAGATCTCATCCATGCCAGAATTCACGCTCCTGTTCTTCACTCCCTCCTGGTACACATAGAAACCTTTCCCTGCCTTGCGACCTGCAGGGATCAAAGCAGACAAATCAGCTCTTGCCATGTGTCCTGTTTCCTCCTGACACCTTGCTTGGGTCTTGTTTTGTGACTGCTGCTTCTGCTCCCAGAGCAGCTCCTGCCAGCACTCAGCACCTCAGAGCACAGATCTGCAGCCTCAGCTGGGGCAGAGAGAAGGGACACAGCTCCACCCAAACCAAGCAAGATGCTGCCACTGTGCCAGGCCCTAATGCCTTCTCTAGGTCCAACAGCACCACTGCTTCTGTGGGAAGGATTCCTGCCCCATTCCCAGGGCTGTTCTCCCACTGCTCTTGCCTGGGGCAGGAGAGGTTGATGGATGCCAGTGCTCTCTCCAGAGCAGAGAGGACACTCTTTAGCTGAAAACACCTTAGCAGCTCACCTAAGAAGCCTTTCTGCACCATGAGCTTGAAGAGGTCGATGCTGCCCCCTCCGAAGCGCTGGCCAAAAGCCTTGCCCAGATCTTCAGCCACGTGTGTAGCCACGTCCACGCCCACCTCGTCAATCAGCGTGGCCGCTCCCACCGGGAAGCCGAAGGCAGTGGAGATGGCATCCACTTTCTTTGGGTCAATGCCCTCCTGCAGGGTAGGAGGGGAATTGATGAGATCTCAGGATGAGGTGCTGAAAAGCCAGCGTGGGGCAGAGAGCCCAGCCCCATTAACCGACTGCAAACAGGAGCCAAGAGCAGGCTGGGGACAAGCACAAGGCCCAGGGCTGGGGACAAGCACAAGGCCCAGGGCTGGGGACAACCACAAGGCCCAGGGCTGGGGACAAGCACAAGGCTGCTGTGGGGCCACAAGGCCCAGAGCTGGGGGCCCACATCCTCTCCTGTCCACACCCAGGCTGACCCCAGCCCTGGTCAAAGCAGAAGCAATTCCCATGACTGTTTGGGGGATGCTCAGTAGCTGACAGGACACTCACCTGGAGAACTCGGACCACCTCGGACAGCATCGGCCCCAGGCACCTGGTGGTGTAGAATCCAGGCCCATCCTGGGGAAAAGCAGGGCAGCAGGGAGGCAGGTGAGTTCTTGGCAGCACCAGAACTGTGGTTCACAGCCCAGGCTGCACTTCAGACACCCTAAAGCCCATCTCCTACACTGCTAGAACAGGTTTGGGTTTTTTACTCCTGTGGAGTTGCAGGCTTCCATGAACTTACTCCCTGGAAGTTCCCATCCCAGTGTTTTTATTTGAACTAGTGCCTGCAGGTCCACGGCAAGCTGCTGAGGGAAAGGGTGCTCAGCACAAGAGAAACCAGCATAAGCCAGTTGTTCCACCTCTGTTGCTCCCCACAAAGTCAGGAAGCAACAGATGAGCTGCAAACTGCCCTTCAGGGAGGCAGCTGAAGGGGGGATAAGGCTCAGGGAAGCAGCACTTTGTCCCCACTGGTGTTTGGAGATGCCCAGAGCACTTTCTGACAAGCCAGTTTTCCCAGCACTACAGGAGAGACGTGCTCAGCATCGCTGGCAACCTCAGGAATCAGGAAAAAGACAGGGACTCCTTCCTCTGTCCCAGGCTGCTCCAAGCCCTGTCCAACCTGGCCTTGGACAATGCCAGGGATGGGGCAGCCACAGCTGCTCTGGGCAACCTGTGCCAGGGCTTCCTTCCAGGGAAGAATTTCTCCCTAATATCCAATCTAAATCCACTTTTCCATGTATTCCTGCCCCTCTCCCTCAAGATTTAACCCAGGCAGAGGAGGGTTCCTGCTCACTGACCCTCTGTCCTTGCAGCCTGGCAGGGAACTGAGGTGGTGACAGTTCCAGAGGATGCCCTGGCAGCTGTGTGGGGCAGCAGTGCCAGCTCCTCGTGCTGGCCCTGCACCTGGTGTCTGGTGGCTTTCCACAGCTGCTCCGAGGGAGGATCATGTGAGGATCATCTGGGCACTTGCCCCTTTCTGACCTCCCCTTTCACTTCTCAGAGGAGGAGCCAATGCCAGTGTGTCCACAGACACGTTTCACCCTCCCCTGAGTGCACAAACCCTTTCACTGATCACCCAGCCCCTGCTGTGTGCAGTGTCCCCTCACCTTCACCACGATGACCACTTTGCCCTGTTTGAGGCCAACAGCAACAGCAGAAGCTGCCGTGTCCTGAGAGGTTTTGTCTGTGGTGATGATTTCCAGCAGCTGCATCTTGTCAACGGGGGAGAAGTAGTGCATCCCAATCACCTGGCAGAGAAAAGAGCTGGGTTCAGATAGATTCTGGCTCCCAGAGGCATCAGCTGGGCAAGCTGAGCGCAGAGGGAAGGCCGGCATGGGCTGCAGGGCCCTGAGCACACTGCATCCTATGACACAAGTGCTGTCCAATTCCCTTCTCTCCTTGGTTTTCCCAAAGAAACACAGCATGTGCTCAGCAGCTCCTGCCTTTGAGGATTCAGGTACAATTTTTACAGGACCACTTTACAGTCTGGCAGCCAAATCTGCCTGGGAATCCCTGAGCTCCTCCCCAAGGAAATGAGGGGCAGGGTGGGACCTGGAATGGCACCTGAGCTGGCAGGGCAGCTGCTGTGTCTGCTGGGCTCAGACTGGAGCAGCACTCAGGGAGTCCCTGCGTGCTGCCTGGGAATGTCTTTGGTGAGGAAGTGAATTTAAGGATGAGAAGGCTTCTACCCAGAAACTCATTACAGAGGGAAGTGCAGCCTTCCCCAGGGAACAGCGTTTAAGTGGAGCTTATCCGGCTGCGTGCCTCTCTGCCTGAGTGTGACCATGCCATCAGCGTGTCACCTTCATGCCTCCTGGCAGCCACACTTGGCACCAAGCCCTGTGTAAGTCAGAGGCACCTTGCTGAGTTGCAGGCTGCAAAACTAATTAAAGAAAATGTGCTAATTAGTTAAGTGGCTTCCTATGAGTTTCCCCCGTAAGAGCCATCGCACAGGCAATTTAAACAGCAAGAGGATGTTATTAGCCAAGATGAACAAATGAGGCTCAGTTGGCAATCTGGATGCAACAGAGGTCCCACAGCAAATGAGGAAGAGGCTCAGCAGGGGGACAGGAACCTCTTGCAGGTCACCTCACACTCACAGGCACCACAGGTACCCCTGGCAGGGCAGTCCACTGCTGCCTCAGGGCTGTAGGATTCTGCTCCTGCTCAGATGGACTAAGGCTGGAAAAGCCCTGCAAGATGATGGAGTCCAAGCTGTGCCCCACCTTGTCCCCAGCCCAGAGTACTTAGTGCCACACCCAGGAATTCCTTGTACACCTCCAGGGATGGGGACTCCAAACCTCCCTGGGCAGCCCCTTCCAATGCCTGACGACTCTTTCCAGGAAGAAATTCCTCCTGATATCCAAAGCTGAACCTGCCCTGGAACAGCCTGAGGCCATTTCTTCTCATTCTGTTCCTTGTTTCTTGGGAGCAGAGCCCAAGCCCCACCTGGCTCCAACCTTCCACAGCTTCTCTGCCCTAATGTGCACCAACACTTTCTGATGTGTGCTGACCTGCCCCACTAACATCACCCTTGGGCTGAACCCACCTTCCCCTCCCTCCCACCTGCCCCCAAATCACGAGCTCTTGGCTCAAAGCTTGCACTGGGAGCAGAGGATGAGCTGTACCACGTCCTGAGGAGGGAGCTGAAGGTCCCTAAAGCAAAGCCACCTCACCATGGACAGCTCTGTGCAGGGCACGTGGTCCTGGGGACTCACCTTCTCTGGCCTCTTGCTGGCAGCAGCGATCTGGCTGATGGGGAGGGCAGAGGTGTTACTGGCGAAGATACAGTGAGGAGGGATCACCTGGGAGGGGACAAGGGACAGGACACAGTGAGCAGGGATCACCTGGGAGGGGACAAGGGGCTGTGTCAGCACACAGGATCCACAGTTGGATCCAGAGTGTGACGTGCAGAGCTCTGGGAGATCAACACCAGGGAGCCCTGGCAAATGAGGCAAACTGGGTTTGCTCATTAAAAGCTAATTGGAAGGCAGAAGTTCAAGTCAGCCAGTTCTGACTTGCCCTGAACTCTCCCCAGAGCTTCCATGTTTCTGCCAGGCCTCTGCAGCCACAGGAGACACTGCAGGGAACATCCCTTTCCCCCATTGTGTCCTTGAATAGAACAGAGGGACAGCAGGTGAAGGACTGCAAGGTGTGGAGACAGCAGAGGGCATCACTGCCACATCAATGTCCTCAGACAAATGGAAGCTTTCTTTGGGGCACTCCCAGTAATCAGGGAATGTCAGAACAGTCCCATTCAGCTGCCAATTCCTTTTGGAGCAGAGAATGTCCCCAGTGAACAGAAAGGCTGCCCTCGATGCTCATCCACGTCCTGGTGTTAACTGATTTGTACCAAGAACCCAACTGCAGCACAAAGGGGAGGGAACCAACCCAGCAGCACAGCCCAGGATCCTCCACCACCCAGGGGCTGCTCAGGACTGATACTCACAGCCTCCACCTCCTTCAGCACTTTGTGTTTGACGTTGATGTCCTCGAACACGGCCTCGATGACCATGTCTGCCTTCTCAAAGCCCTTGTAATCCAGCTGGCCCATCAGGTTGCTGAGGATGGAGTCCCTCTCAAACGATGTCAGGCTCTTCTTTTTCACCTTGCTGTTCAGCCTAGGGAGGGACAGCTCTGTCACAGCTCCTGAGTGCACCAGCCAGGCTGCTGGAGGTGCACACGGGAATCCCTCCTGTCTCCCTCCTAGAGCTGCCACCCAAAACTTCATCTCCAACCCTGCAGGATTGTCACTCTGTGTTCTGACCCCTCTTTCCACATGGAAACAGGAGAGTGCTGCTCCCACAGCTCAGCTGAAAGTCAGTCACTGACATTCCTGATGACAAACAGCTGAGTACTCTTACTGCAGAGCCAGGAGAACATGGAAAGAAACCCAGAAAGAAAAGCCTGGAATGCCTTCCTTGACATGGCAGCCAGAATCACTCTTTCCTTAGCTCTAGAAGTTACTGCTGAATCTTAGGTCTCTGCCTACCTAAGGAGCTAAGGCTGAACCACTGAGCCTATCCCACAGCAAAATCCCAGCACACTGCAGGGGACAATATTAAAATAAAGCTTTGCTGTGACATCCAGTGGCTCCTCCAGCAGAACAGCAGTGTCAGGAGTTCCTGATGCTGACAGCAGAGGAGAACTGTGACTAAAAGCAGCCCAGTGCCACCAGAGCAAATCCTCCTGGACTACATACCCCTTGTAGACCTGTTGCTGGCCTCTGTCCAGACCCTTCTGTGCCGTGTCCTTCAGAATGGTTTTGATTCCCTTGTCCACGGAGACCTGGGCGATGCCGGCTCCCATGAGCCCTGCTCCCAGCACAGCCAGAGTCCTGCAGGGAAGGACCGAGGGCACACACTCAAAGCTGGACATGGCTGAATTCCCATTGCTGCTGACAAGACTCACACAGCTCCTGCCATCCACCCAGGTACAGCCTGAGTGAGGCCACGCAGGAGGGAGGCCTCCAAACTGCAGTGGGTCAGCCTCTGGAAGCTGGAGACCTCAGCTCTGATGCACAGCTCTCCAGCCCACCCAGTCCCAGGAACCTTTCAGAGCCCTCCAACTGCTCCAGCATCCCACATTGGCACTTACTTGACCTCTTTTTGAGGTGTCCCAAACTTGTTCTTCTTGCAGTGCACCTGCCCGTGGTAGAGCCCCATCAGTGCCTTGGATTCCTTGGTCACTGCAAGTTGGCCAAAGCTCTGGAAAAAAGGAAGAGTGAAGCAGAGTTTGGCATTAAACAGTTGTCTCAGAGCCAGTACATCAGAAATATGGCAAGGGGGGGAGACAGGCACTGTGTGATTGCACAGGTGAGTAACCTGGCTGGAAAAGGGGCAAGGGCCCAGGTCACCTCTGAGGTGAGGCACCTTCTGGGCTCAGCACAGCCCACCCTGCTGTGATGTGCTCTCCTCCTCCCCACCAGCACAAGGACAGGGAGCTGCTGCAGAGAGCCCAGAGGAGAGCCCAGAGCTGCTGCAGGGCTGGAGCCCCTCTGCTCTGGAGCCAGGCTGGGAGAGCTGGGGGTGCTCAGCTGGAGAGGAGAAGGATCCAGGGAGAGCACAGAGCCACTGGCAGGGCCTGAAGGGGCTCCAGGAGAGCTGGAGAGGGACTGGAGACAAGGGATGGAGGGACAGGAGCCAGGGAATGGCTTCCCAGTGCCACAGGGCAGGGCTGTGGGGGAGATTGGTCAGGAATTGTTCCCTGTGAGGGTGGGCAGGCCCTGGCACAGGGTGCCCAGAGCAGCTGGGGCAGCCCCTGGATCCCTGGCAGTGCCCAAGGCCAGGCTGGACACTGGGCTTGGAGCCCCCTGGCACAGTGGGAGGGGTCCCTGCCATGGCAGGGGTGACACTGGGTGGGCTTTAAGGTCCCTTGCCACTCAACCAATCTGGGATTTGATGATTCCAGCTCCACAGTGACAGGACAGGACTTCCCTGACATGAGACCCCTCCTCCCCCCACATGCATCCCACATTAATTTAGACCACTGTTCCCAAAGATCCAGGTGGAAGCACCGTGTCCTCAGGCTTTGACAAAAATCCTTATGAACAGGTCACTTCTCTCTGACAGCAGCAGCCTGACCCTATTTTCAGAGAACCACAGGCAACAAAACCTAAGGCCTGCATAACCTCCCAGCACTCAGCATGAATGTTCAGAGGAACACAAAGCATGAGCATACACAAAACAATGGTTGTCTGAGCCAAGACTGCAAGGAAAAGCAGGGAATGTAGTTTGGAGCAGGCTGTACCTTCCTTCACCACTGCCCTGCGAGTTAAAAATACCCAAAACAAAGCCTAGAAGAGAATCTGCAAACTCCTGTCCTGGGGGACAGAGGGAGGCAGTAAAAAAGCCACAACACTGACACTTATTATTCTTCAGGGGTTCTGGGAAGATCTCCATCCTGCTGCTGTTCTGGGGGAAAAAAAAAAAACATTCATTCTTTGCTGCAAGGAACAGAGTATCCCAAGGCTTTTATTCAGCACCAGACCAAACGCGGCTGGAATGCACAACCAGCAGGGATGGGGCAAAGCCAGGAGGGCACTGGTAAGGTGACAGCTACAGCTCAGACCAGGCTTTGGCATCAGAAGGGAACAAAAGGAGTTATAAAGCACATCAGGAAAGTGGGAGATGGATGGATATCACCAGTATTTAAGGGGCAATGATCTTGGGGATGACCCACATGCAGAGATAATCAGATGGAAATGTGGGGCTGCTGGGGACTCAATCTTGCAGAGCTGGCAGTGCCCAGGTAACCCCACCTGTGACTCTGTGCACAGCCAGGAATGGCTCTGCGGCACCAGAAGTAACTAATTTGAGCATAACTGTGGCAAAAACAGGACAGGGAGGAAAAAAAATAATTAGGGATAGGTTGGTTATTATGGCAGAGAAACGGGGGGATGAGGATGGTTGAGGAAAACAAAGACTCTGTGTGTGTGTGGAATAAATGGGTCACACAGAACCTGCTGGGGGGGACACTTGCCTGCTCCAGCCCTGGACCTGCCCACTACAGTCTGTCCTACACCCTCAATTAAACTCTATTCTACTTTTCCCTGCATCCCAGCAAAGCTCAAGCAGGACTGGATGGTGTTTAGGACATGAGGCCCATGGTGCCAGCATGGTCAGATGAGTGAGAGATAAAACCTAGAGGGGGGGTGTGGAACCTCAGCCCTGCTCCTTCATCCAGGAGGAGCAGCATCAATCACCCACCTTGCCTCTGAGTGGTTTGTGTTGAGGCTCCTCAACCCTGGAAGTGCCCAAGGCCAGGTTGGAGAGGGTTTGGAGCACCCTGGGGTAGGGGAAGGTGTCCTGCCCATGGGATAAGCAGCAGGCTGTGATGAACCCTTGGTGTGGGTAAACACAGATCCCCTGACCACACCAGTGCCTGATCCCTGCCAGGATCTCCTCTCCTTACCTGGGATTCAATGAGGTATCCAGCATCAATCCCCTGATCCAGACCAGTTTTTACGACCTAATCCAAAAGCAATAAAGACACAGCACAGTTCAGTCATGCTGCAAACACACACTTTAACAGGATTCCCTGTGAACCCCAACATTCGAGGCACATTTCAGACTCCCTGAGTCCTGTCCCTGCTGCTCTCAGCAGAGCTGTGTCACCCTGTCCTTCTAGCACAGGACAGGTGAGTAGTTTACCACCAGGTTCATTTTGAGCCCTTTCCTGTGGTTTTAGGAACTGTGCTCCTGTAACGCCACTGCTCTCTGAATCCTTAGAAGTTTTGGCAACAACTTCAGGAGTGAAAAATCATTTTACAATAAGGATTTATTCACAGAGTGTCTGTAAAAAGGTGTCTGTGTAACAGAGGGGACTAAAAAAGTATTTTGTAGTTAGTGCTGTGAAAATCACAGCAATTTCTATTTTTATAGTGTAAAACAGATCTCCTGTACTCTTCAGAGCTTGTATACACAATCTGGGAAAACTACAGCTGAAAGTCTCATGGACAGAATATTCCAGCTAAGCCTTCCCTCAGCTGGGATCCCTGCTCCACCCCTCACTGGTACCAATACCCATAAACTGGTAATCATATTTTGGGCAGTGATTCTGAATTCTACCCCACAGCCAGCACTCCTCAGGACTGATCTCTGTGAGGATCAGGATGCTGCCTTGACTCAGAGCAAGGATCACCTTCCCTCTGCCTGTCCCACGTTATCCCAGAGCTCCACCTGCAGCTCCTCCCACCTTGCAGGGGGGGTTAGTTACCTCGATGATCTTCAGAGGAGCAGGGTAGAGCCCTTTGGTTAGCTTTTGAACTTTGCTCTCCACTGTCTTGTAAACTTGCTGCCTCACGAAGGGAAGAGCCATGGCATAGTCTGTTA
Source organism: Certhia americana (assembly GCA_018697195.1). Taxonomy (NCBI): domain Eukaryota; kingdom Metazoa; phylum Chordata; class Aves; order Passeriformes; family Certhiidae; genus Certhia; species Certhia americana. The sequence continues at coordinate 272,032 of JAGMWU010000049.1, forward strand.
GCCCTGCAAGGGGGACAGAACAGGGGTCAGCACAGTGCTGGAGCACAGCCAGCCTGCCAGGATGGACTGCAGAGGGAAGGGAATACAAATGTGAATATCTGCACTAGAAATGTGCACCTGAAACCCAGGCACAGGCAGCAGGGGCTGCTCAGAGGGTTTCTTTCCATGGATTATTCCATGGCCAAGTCTCATTGATGGCTGAAATGTCCTGCTGACACAATTGGTGACAGACTGAGCCCTGGGAAGCAGAATTCCCACAGAGATGTCCCCATTTCTGGGCTCTGTTATCGAGGATCAGCATGAAGCAGTCCCATGTAGCTCTTCCCACTTCATTTCACGAGCTGAGCACAGAACTTGCCACAAAAACTTTGCAGATGGACAGTCCCTGGGGCTACCTGCTCCCCCTCAACTCCTTAGGGCCTGGCTCCCTTCCAGCAACCTCAGGAGCCACCACATCCAGCTCTGCCAAAACCTGGATCTGCAGGGCAATGTTTTCTCTACCCACCCCACATCGCTCTAGAGATGATTCCAACATGCAATAACTTGGTTTGGAAATGGAATTAAATAGGAGCACGAACAAATCGTGGAGAAGCCAAGCTGGATTATACTCACTGCTGTCCCTTGGGATTTTTCCATGCTGACTTACTCTGCACAAGGCCTCTGGATCTCTTGGCAGACACAGTCTTGTTGGCCAGTCCCCTGGCAAAGCCAATGGCCACCTCCTCCAGGTACTCGATTGTTCTTGCCTCGGGAGTCGTCACTCCAGGCCCTGGGCAGAGCAGAGAAAACAGCACAGGTCATCCCTGAGGGGTGAGGATGCAGGGAAACCAGGATCAGACAAAAAGTGATGGGCCTTTGAACTGCTCTCACTCCATTCCTTGCTCCTGTTCAGCTTTTCTTGGTTATGTCCAACAGTGGAAAGGCTCAGTAAGGACCACGTGAAGGCCCCAAGGGATTTATAGAGAGGGCATTGTGCAGAAATGCTGGGATGCCAGCTCCCTGTGGGAGCAGTGACCAAGCTACAACTCTGCAATCAGATCAGGCTGTTCAGAGACCACCAACCAACCCCTGGACACCTCCAAGGACAGAGGTTCCATGACCTCTTTGGAGTCATCTTCAGCTCCTGACCATCTTTTTGCTGACCCTTTATTCTTCAAACCTTCCACTTGACATAACTGCAGGCACCAGGAATCCCAAGGGAATGGAGGTGTTCTGCTTCTCCTGCCTCCTCTCTTCCCCTCTCCTGTGTGTCCCACCACACTGTGCCAACACTGAGCTGTAAAATACACAGCCAGCATTTTAGGAGTGCTGAATCCCTGGAAATCCCTGTCCTGGAGCCAATGTCCAACCAATCCCAACCTTTGAACTCACTGCAGGAAACATCTCACTTGCTTTAGCTACTGCAACACCCTGTCAAACCTGGCCCAACCTAAAGCTGCCCCACAATGAAGCAAGCCACCACAAAACCAGTTTTAGCAGCCTCTGAGGGTGGGTTGCACAATTTCCAAGCATAGGAATCCTCATTTCCAGACAATTGTATCATCAGGGCAGGAGGACACAGCACAGGGCTGATCAGGCAGCTGTGAGATGCTGCTAGAGGCAAACTCTGAGTCATTAATGACAGAGCAGTGCCTGGTGAAGCTGCACAGGGCCACTGAGTAGACCCTGGAGCTAAATGAGCAACTTTGGGCTGAACAAACCTGGTGAGATTCCAACCCTGCAGCTGGGCAGGGCCACTCACCTTCATACAAACTGCTCCAAACACCCCCAGACAGTGCAGAGTCCTCAGAGCTAAGGAAACACCCCAACAGAGGAGACAGGTAAAATCCAAAATCAGAAACTCCCTCCTGTTTTATCTCCCACTATTCTCCTCTCTCACAAAAGGATGAGGTCCCTCAGCTGTAAAGTTTATATCCCAGAAACTCAGAATTGTTTGGTTGGGAAGGGAGTGTTAAAGGTCACAGAATCTTCCCCCTGCCATGGCAGGGACCCCTCCCACTGTGCCAGGGGGCTCCCACCCCAGTGTCCAGCCTGGCCTTGGGCACTGCCAGGGATCCAGGGGCAGCCCCAGCTGCTCTGGGCACCCTGTGCCAGGCCCTGCCCACCCTCACGGAGAACAATTCCTGACCAATCTCCCCCACAGCCCTGCCCTCTGCCACTTGGAAGCCATTCCCTGGCTCCTGTCCCTCCATCCCTTGTCCCCAGTCCCTCTCCAGCTCTCCTGGAGCCCCTTCAGGCCCTGCCAGGGGCTCTGAGCTCTCCCTGGATCCTTCTCCTCTCCAGCTGAGCACCCCCAGCTCTCCCAGCCTGGCTGCAGAGCAGAGGGGCTCCAGCCCTGCAGCAGCTCCATGTTTCACTTCTCTGTGTAAAAACTTGAGTGTTTTCACCCAGCAGACCCCAAAAGCTGCTCCCTGCTGAGGGAGTCTCAGCAAGGAAGAGATAAAGCAGCACAAACACTCTGAGAGCTCAGGGAAGCTCCCTGTGGAATTGTCTCTCCTGCCCTGGGAGAGCATCAGAGCCAGTCCAAGGGATAAAAAGCCAAACAAAACAACATAGTTGATTTTACAGGCAGCACACAAAATATAGCTCAGAGCTGCTGCATAATCTACATTTCAGCAATGCCCAGTGGGTTTTAGAGAATTCACTGGAAAACCTGTCCAGAGAGAATTCAAGAGAATTCAAGAGTTGAGAGCTGAGACTTCACCAGCTTCCAAATTCTCTTCTCACTGTTCAAAGCTGAGACCTTCAGCTTTATAAAAGATGCCAATCCCTGATTTCACATTTCCAGTAGCTTGGATACATTAACAAGTGCTGGATTCTGATACTCCAGCTGAAGAGAACTGCTGTTTGTTTCAAAGCCTGAGCTGTGAGAACCACTCAAATGAAGTGGCTGACCCCACATCTGTGGGTTTATTTTACCTGCAGTTAGTTCTCAGTGTTTTGTGGTGTCCTAACCCATCAGCTCGGAGCTGTCCACTCCCATCTGCTTTCTTTTATAAATGGCACATGCCAGAATTGGATCTAGGGAATGCTGCAGAGCTCCCTGCTGAAGGAGAACTGATTGCATGCCCTGAAATTGCCTCCTGATTGATGGTGTCTGTCCCCTCCCAAGCTTTCTGTCATCAGTTAAAGCATCCCCCCAGGCAGAGCTGCTTTCCCCAGACACAGAATGAACAGGAGCCCTCCTGGTGCTGGCTGCTGTTTGGATAACAAGGAACACATCCAATGTTTGCATATAATTTGTATTTCTGTGTTCCTCCTACGTGCTTCTCTGGGCTGAGCCAGGATTGCCAGCAGCTCCTCAGAAAGCTCCACATTTCCTTTCAGCAGCTTGGGCTGATTGTGGGTATAAACAGCCACATTTGCTAGCTCTTGAAAAACAATTCACTTCTAAGCAAGTATCAAGTAGGAAAGTTTATCCAGGTAATTTTAACTCCAGCCTGAGAACCATGGATCTGTTTTACAGGAGTGAATACAGCTAAAGGTAAGCTCAGGATATCTGTGCATCCTGGGCTGATCACCCCAGGGTGGCAGCAGCAAAGGGGGGGATTCTCTCCCCTCAGCACACCCGCAGAGCCCAGGGCCAGCAGCACAAGGACAGGGAGCTGCTGGACAGTCCCAAAAACACCACAGTGAGCAGAGGGATGGAGCAGCTCTGCTGGGAGGAAAGGCTGAGAGAATTTGGATTGTTCAGCCTGGAGAGGAGAAGGCTCTGGGGTGACCTCACTGTGGCCTTGGAGAACCTGAAGGGGCTCCAGGAGAGCTGGAGAGGGACTGGGGACAAGGCTGGAGGGACAGAACACAGGGAATGGCTTCCCAGTGCCACAGGGCAGGGCTGGGGGGGAGATTGGGCAGGAATTGTTCCCTGTGAGGGTGGGCAGGCCCTGGCACAGGGTGCCCAGAGCAGCTGGGGCTGCCCCTGGATCCCTGGCAGTGCCCAAGGCCAGGCTGGACACTGGGCTGGAGCCCCCTGGCACAGTGGGAGGGGTCCCTGCCATGGCAGGGGTGACACTGGATGAGCTTTAGTGTCTCTTCCAACCCAGGCCATTCCATGATCCTGTGATCCAGCTGAGCATTGACCTGTGGGACAGCAAGAACCCTGGCATTGCTCTGGGTGGGCAGCAGCAGCTTTTTATTAATTTTCTTTTCTTCAGCATCACCAGTGTGTTCTGGCTATGCTCTGCCTGGGGAATCCACACTCCAACTCCATGGCAGTGCCAGCTGGAGCAGTGGCTTCCATTCTAACCCCTGAGTGGGGCTGATGACACCTCTTAGGAGGCTCTGGAGGGTTTAGATCTCAAGCTCCATCATTCAGTCACCTTCCAACAAAGCTAGTGAAAGAACTTGGGGAGCAAGACATGATTCAGCAGCCTCCTCAACACTTGGAATCCTGCAGTTTGCAGGGAATTTCTCCACCCAGCTGGCAATTCTGAGTGCTTAACCCATGGGGGCTGCCTGCTCCAGCTCCTGTCAGGGATTACCATCTGCAGGCTGCAGGAACACAATCAGTCATCTATTGTCCTTCCATTAGGGGCTGCAATCTGTCCTCTGACATGATAAATGAGCAAGGGGGGCTCTTATCTGGCTAATTAGCTTAAGGAGGAGAGCCAGCAGGCCTGCCCTCCATGCTGACCTCTCCTGTTCATTTAGCTGCTGCAGCAGCTTCACATTTCAAGTGTGCTTGTAAGGTGGGAACAGAAATTCCCCTGCAGAGCAGGACAAGACCTCTACACACATTTTGGTGAGGGGAGAGGTTCCCTGACAGGCAGCAGCACACCAAGGAACTGAGGGACACCATGTCTGACCTAGTGGATCCACCAGCTGGTCAACCAGCCCCATCTTCTTGGCTCTGTCTGCACGGATGTTCTTCCCAGTCAGCATCATATCAAAAGCAGCAGGAAGTCCCACCTAGAAGGGCAGAAAGAGGATTCCAGAGTAAATCCTGGAGCTTTTCAGGAAGAAGGAGCTGTGGGATCAAGTTTTCCTCTTACTCACCATCTTTGGCAGCCTTTGAGTACCCCCTGCTCCGGGCAGGAGACCCAGCAACACTTCAGGTGTTCCCAAGACTGTTTTCTTGTCCTTTGTTGCTACTCTGTAGTGACAGGCAATGGCAACCTTAAAATGGAAGAGACAAGGAAAGGTTTCCCTGTGAAAGGCAACAGGAAAATTGGGCACCCATCACACAGCTCTCACCCACACGCTGCCCCAGCTCTCCTCATGACCCTGCCCCAATTCCTTCACCCAACTGCCCAAATTCCCTCAGTGCTCACTGATGGCTTCTTCTGGGGGATGACAGCAGGCAGGTGTGAGATGAACATCAAACTCCCGAGCTGATTTTAAAATCTCACCCAGACCATCCTTAATTCACTACACCAAGAGCACAGTCCCATCTATGGATCAGCCATGATTCCTTCTTTATCCCTGGACTGCCAAGTCCAGATGAGTCAACACGGTGGGTGCAAAAAGCTTGAGAAATCAGCACAAAGTGAAGAGACCCCATTCCAAGATTACACAGTTTTAGTACCAACTCTGCTCCAGGAATTAGCAGAGCCTCGCAGTTTACAAAATCCTGGATGGAGATCACCAGGCAGAAGGTGCAGCCAAGGTGCTGGGGTGGAGGCCTGGATGGGTCCCCACCCTCACCCCTCTCACAGCAGCCCTACAGAGAATGGAAGTTGCTGGGATACAGGGCCCACTTCATCTGAAAAGCAGCAATTTCCAGGCTGCACTCTGCCAGCAGCATTGATGCAGATCCAATGCCTGCTGGAAACAGCCGGTTTTCCCTTGGACACTCATCTAAATATTAGCCTGGCCCACACAGGTTCAGATTTGATTTGCTCTCCTTCCACAGCAGCAGCAGAACTCACATGGCACAGCCCTGCAGCACAACCAAGCCATTAACTTGCCACAAACTCATTTACATGACAAAATGAGCCCTCATCAGCTCCCAAATTCATCTCACAGTACCAGTCCTGCCTCATTTGGGTAACCAGAGCACCAGCAGTGTCAGCTCCCACTCCTGCTGTGAGCCCCAGGATTGCCCAGTACCTCCAGCCCTCCTCCCAGGCAGCTGCCACTGATGGCAGCAACAACAGGCTTTGGAGAGTTCTCAATCTTTTCCAGCATCTTCTGTCCATCCTGAGAGAGCTGAGTCACTTCCTGAGCAGTCTTGCAGGCTTCAAGCATGCTGGGGGGAGGAGAGAGGTGGATCAGGATGGGAAAAGCACCCACAAAACAGCAGGAAAATGAGGGTTTGATGACTTTGTCTCTGTTTTCCCACAATCTTAACCACAGCTTGGCCTGTGCTCTGCTCACCTCCTTCCCTCCTGAACAGGGAGCTCTGGACAAAGCCAGCCAAAAACATAACACTGTTTTGGAGGGTCTATTTTTAATTTACCTTCTTTCCTCATTACTTTCTGTCTTTTAATGTCTTTAAACAACTATTCTGTCCTGTCAGTGTCAGCAGTAGGAGTCAATGGCATTCCAGGTCCCAGTGGGATCATCCCACACCCTGGAAAAATTACCCAGGGAGCCTGGGAGGCTGCTCAGCACAGGGCAGAGTGCCAACCCCTGCCCAAATGAGGGGCCAGGCTGGAAGGCTGCCAGGCACTCCAACCCAGCTTAAACGAGTCCTGAATTTGAATTATCCACTCTTGTTGTACCCCAGGCCCAAGGACAATGCCCAGCCCACAGCCAGGATGGGTTTCCTTGGCTGCAGGAAGGAGTGACCAAGAGTCACAGCCAGGAGGAGTTTCAGGATTTGCCACATCCCTCTCTGCTGAAATCCTGTGATGCCTTAGGTTTTAGCTTTACATCACGAGGTCTCACACTTTTAAAAGTTCTGGTTCATTAGGATATTGGAGTTAATTGTCCAATTATAGCTTCAGGTTATGAAGCTCCATCCTCCTTGTTTTTTCTTCTCACTTCACCGTTGTTTTTAATCTTGGGCCTGAAAGTTTTATCAGTTGTCCTTGGGCCCAAGCTAGAGAAAGAATTGTTTTGGCTGCCTACCCTGTGAAGAGAGCTCAGTAGCACTGAATATGAAACCCAGAACTACCCAGTGAAATAGCCCAGAATCTAAAAAATATAAAAGCCAAAACCTAAGGCATCACCTGAGCACAGGGATTTCACTTCCAGCCTGTGCCTCACCCAGGGGAGATGTCAGGGACAAACTGCTGGATTTCAGGGACAGCTCCCTCAGCCCTTTGCTTACTTGAGATCTGCTCCAGCAATGAAAGAGCCTGGCTTGGAGGAGATGAGCACAGCACTCTTCACAGCCTCGTTGGCCCAGATCTCGTTCATGACGTCGGTGAACTCTGCACTCAGCTGCTTGGACAGGGTGTTCACCTGGGAGCAGAGCAGCACTGTCAGCAGGGCTCAGCTGGAGCCCATTCCTGCTGCAAGTCACTTCAGCCTTGGCCTAGCACAAAACCCCCCTCCAGGACAAAACCCTGCAGCACAGCATCTCGAAATAGGAAGTTCCTCTTTAACCTTCCCAACAGTGGGTTTGTGGCCTCATACATCGATGTTATGAACTTGTAAACTCTTATTTTTCTATATAATCATATAGCCTAGGGTGACTTTATGATGCTTGTATCCCCAATCCTCTGTTCCGTTTATGTTGGATATTATGTTCTGTACCTTCAATTTTGGTTTCCTAACTGGTTTTGTTCTAAACCAGGACATCACAGAATCACAGAATGGTTTGGGATGGAAGGGACCTTTCAATTCATCTCATCCAAACCCTTGCAATCAGCAGGAACACCTTCCCCAGACCAGGCTGATAACATCCCTCCAGCTTTACTGAAAGGCTGCAGCAAGCAGGACAAAGCCAGCCTGGGTTCTTTAGGTGCCAACAACTCTTCACACAAAAGAGAATAGTTCAAACCTGAGAGTGCTGTTGCTCCTCAAAGGAAAGTAGTATATTAAAAAACCCCCTTCTGGTCTGCTACAATTAATAGATTTTTCATAGCAGCAGTAGTTCAATCTTTATCTCTTGTATAATATCAGAGCAGCACAGCTGCTTTGCTTTAAAAGCCAGGTTTTTATTGTAAGCTTTACCATTGCTCATGAAGAGCATTTCCATCTGTGAGATGACATCTAAAATTCCCTACTGGTTATGAGACCCCAAAATGCATTTTGAGATGTATTCCTTAGATGTCATTTATAGAGTTCCTGCCTCCTGACACCTGAACAACTGCAGCTGTATTGACCTAAAAAATGAGAATTAGCTTCTATTTATATTATATTCATGCTAATAGAATCAAAAGCATTTATGGATTCCAAATTACTGAAGTAGGGACACATTCTTTAACTGACTTCAATACAAGAACTAAGCAAGATTTAATTTATTTTTTTTTTAAGTTTTCCTTAAGATTTGGAACTTAACAACACCTTGTGCTTGGGAGAGAGACAAATCAGCTTAGCACACAGAAAATACTCCAAGAGGCATCTCCAGATATCTCAGTAAAACCCCCAAATCTTCCTTTTCCTACTTCTCCTTTGCTCCTAACTTTGTAAGGCTGCAGGTTTGGAAAGTCCTTGGCCTTAAATTTCCAATACCTTGGAATTTGGTGAGTTGAAGCGCACGACAGCAACATCCCCTTTGATATCACAGCTGACGTGGGTTCTGTCTGCAAACAAACACAAGGCTGGGGTCAGCTCCAGGGATTTGAAGGAAAAAAAAAAAAAAAGGGATTTCTAGAAAAGTTTCACACTTACTCTGGAGGGCACTGGTGGTGGAGATGTTACGGCAGGCATAACCTAAGGAAAAGATGGCACAGGTGTTAAAGGAATTCTCAGCACAACTGTCCGGGGTTATTTCTGTAAAAACACACTCTGGTGCCAGGAAATGGGGCCAGTCCACAGATCTCAGGGGGCACAACTGGAGTGCCACAAAGGGCTCACAAAATATTTATTCTTGCCTCCATCTATCAACAAAATACTCAGACTCGCAGAGTGGTTTGTGTAGGAAGGGACCTTAAAACCCATCCAGTGCCACTTCAGGGACCCCTCCCAGTGTGCCAGGGGGCTCCAAGCCCAGTGTCCAGCCTGGCCTTGGGCACTGCCAGGGATCCAGGGGCACCCACAGCTGCTCTGCCAATTCCAGACCAGCACCTCCCCACCCTCCCAGACAGGAATTCCTAATTCCCAACATCCCAGCCCAAGCTCCCCTTTCCCACTGGGAAGCCATTCCCTGGCTCCTGTCCCTCCAGCCTTGTCCCCAGTCCCTCTGCAGCTCTCCTGGAGCCCCTTCAGGCCCTGCCAGGGGCTCCAAGATCTCCCCACAGCTCAGTTTTTCCCTTCAATCCCCTCCATCTGCATCCCACAGCATTTGGCTGCTGGCAATCAGAAGCCCAGGCCGGAGCCAGCCCAGGCAGCAGCACCTTGGGATCAAAGGATGCCAGCCTGGTTTGGGTGGGAAGGGAGCTGAGAGCCCCCCAGTGCCACCCCTGCCATGGCAGGGACCCCTCCCAGTGTGCCAGGGGGCTCCAAGCCCAGTGTCCAACCTGGCCTTGGGCACTGCCAGGGATCCAGGGGCAGCCCCAGCTGCTCTGGGCACCCTGTGCCAGCCCCTGCCCACCCTCACAGGGAACAATTCCTGCCCCAAATCCCATCTGGTAGTGGGAAGCTGTTCTACCTTGTCCTGTCCCTCCATCTCTTGTCCCCAGTCCCTCTCCAGCTCTTGGATCCACCTCTACTAATGACACACAAAACACACAAACAGCACACAAAGCTTTCTCCAGAGCCCTCAAAAAACTCAGACCACGACAAGAACAAGTTCTGCCCACAAGTTTCTGACTTGTAGATCTCCTTTTTCTGCTCAGAAATTGTGTTTGAGCCCACATGAATGAACCCCAGCTCCATTCAAGCCACCTTGATCTTGACCCTGAGGCTCCCCTAACTCAGATCCAGGCTGAATCCCTGCCAAAGCTGCTTTCACTCTGAATTCCAGTAAAAGTGTTACTTCCACATATATCTACCAGCCAGCACCCAGCCAATTTACCAGGGGAGGGCTCTGCTCAACATGGAGAAAACCTTCAGGATTGAAACTTTCCCATTCCCCAAGCAAGGAGAATAATCCAATACCAGGAGAATAAACTGCAAACCCCCCCAGCAGGTGTCCCCCCCCCCCGGCACAGCCCCGTGACACAGGCTCAGGGCTGGGGCCCTGCTGCACTTTGGCCTCCTTTCCACCTTGTCCAGGGTGCTGGCAGTAGGGATTGACCTTTGTTCCCATTCCTGAGCCCAGGATATGCAGTGTGATGCCGTGGGGATGGAAATTCAGCGTCAGCCTGTCCCAGCAAACAGGTCTGGGGTGCGTGTGTGTGTGTGTGTATCATGTGGCCACAGCAGCATTTTATAAACAAAGAATGAACTGGTTCCCACTCCAAAGCTCCTCAGCAATATTTAAGAGCCACATGCGATTGCTCCATCCAAAAATAATTTCCCTAAACTTTTGGTGTGCCCAAGTCAGGTACTCCTGAAAATAAGCACCGATATTCAATTCCCACAAACCGAGTGTGGTGCTGACAGCGATTCCTCTGGTGAGAGATGCTGCCCAGCACAACACCACGCACCTTTAACAGCAGTATTTTAACCCAAAAAAAACCCCATGCAACCATTTTAAAGACAAGGCAAGGGCTGAACTGCCTCCCTGAATTCATTCATTCAATTCTTGCAGCAAGCTGGGATAGTGGAAGGTGTCCCTGCCCATGGCAGGGGTGTGGAAGAAGATTTGCTTTAAGATCCCTCCCAGTCAAACCAGTCTGGGATTCCATATTTTTTACCTCTTCACATGGCTTTCCTTTTATATATCACTTCCCAAACAGATTCCTTCCAAGAAAACCTTCAGCCTTCCACTGCACTCTGCCTTTCCATTCTCACAAAAGAAAGAGATGAAGCAGGAAAAAAAATAAATTGAGGGCATGACTGGACAAATCTCACTCCACTCGAATATAAACTCTTTTGGGAGAGGTGCTGTGTACCAGCTGGTTAACACTGGAGTGAGGTTTCTGGAGCCTGACAGTGGTTTTAAGTCCAGCATATTTGTGGAAGAATCTTTTGCCAGGAAGGAAAAGCAGCTCCTTGGTCCTGGTTCCTGCATATCTGCTTTAGGTGTTGATCCCTTCAGCACTGCAATGGGAAAGTGCCAAAACCAGAGCCAGAAAAATCCTCCAAAATGCTGAAGGAAGCAGAAGCCCAGCTTCAAACTTCCACCATGTTCTACCATTCATTCCAGAGGGAAAACCCTGAAAATTGGTTCCAGTCTCACTCCAGCTCAAAGACTGTCCAGCACTAACACTTCAGGTGCCCCCAGGACTTGGATGCACCAGAGAATGGACAACACCCACCCCACAGCCCAGCCTGCTCCTTCCCATTTTCTCTTTTCCCTGTTACAACCTCAGCTGCTTCCCTGCCCAGCATTTCCCCTTCCCACCCTCCCAACTCACCCAGCTGTGGCTCACCACTTGAACTGGGAACGGCCTCCATGGGTGATGGCTCAGGGGAAAAAAAAAAAAAAAAAAAGCCTTTTTCCAATCCTGGAGCACCCCAAGCCCCAGCAGGACGGACAGGATGAAGCTCAGGCCACCTGAGCTGTCCCTGTGAGCCTGGAGATGGGAAACTCCTGGCAGACTGAGCTTCCCAAGCCACTCTGGGAACCTGGTGGCACACGGATGTGGCCCGGCAGGTACAGCCAGCCCCAGAGCTCACCTGACTGCTCCCTGCTTTTGGGCTGCCCTGGAGAGCTTTGCATCCACTCCCCAAACGCTTTGCAAGGCAGAGCAAGGATATTAATTAATTATGAACAGCGACAGCGTTCTCGGAGCAGCTCCAGGCCTGTTTGTAGTGAAGGAGCTTTACCAGGAAGAACAAGAATTCCAACCAGCAGCAGCCTGAGAACTGCCTGGAGTTCCCACAAGTCTCCTCACCAGTGATTGCAGCACCCTGTCACGTACAAACCTGCTCCAGGGCTGCAAGAAACACAGGGGTGAGTCCAGAATAATGGAATTGCTCCTGTTGGAAAAGAGCTCTCAGAGCACAGAGTCCAGCTCTGAACCCAGCACTGCCAAGCCCAGGTTTGGGTTTCAACGAAACACAGCTGGATTTTGGGGCAACATCTACACCAGATTCTGAGGACCTTCAAAGTGCTCACATATGAGGTTTCCAGAGCTTCCCAGGGTTCCTGGGGACTCCCTGCCTTGGTAGCCAGGAAGCACCAAGGCAGCTGTGTGAACAGGCAGGAGACAGGCACAGCCCTGCCCCAGCTGGCAGGGGAGATGCCTCACACAAAACCAGGCAATCCCAGAATCCCAGGATGGTTTAAGTGGGAAGGAACATTGAATCCCACCCAGTGCCACCCTCTGCCATGGCAGGGACCCCTCCCACTGTGCCAGGGGGCTCCAAGCCCAGTGTCCAGCCTGGCCTTGGGCACTGCCAGGGATCCAGGGGCACCCACAGCTGCTCTGGGCACCCTGTGCCAGGGCCTGCCCACCCTCACAGGGAACAATTCCTGACCAATCTCCCCCACAGCCCTGCCCTGTGGCACTGGGAAGCCATTCCCTGGCTCCTCTCCTTCCATCCTTGTCCCCAAATCGCTCTCCTGGAGCCCCTTCAGGCCCTGCCAGGGGCTCTGAGCTCTCCCCAGAGCATTTTCCTCTCCAGGCTGAACAATCCCAATCCTGTCAACCAAGAGCTCATGGAGCACCTGCAGATACAGGCAGGGCACCCCCTCCCCCCCAGCCAAGTGGGATTACAGGGATAGCCCTTCCCATGGATCCACCTGCCACAGGATCCCGATCCCAAGGACATGGGGACACCCTCTCCTTTCCAAGCAGGCACTGGGGACAGCCACGTGTGGCAGGACACAAGGACACTCTCTCCCTGTGGCTCAGCTCACGTGCAGGGACCATCCTGGCTGGAATGTGTGTCCCCCCCCCCCCTCAATGCCAGGTCCCCAAAACTGCACAGAGAATCCCACAGGGTGTCCCTGTGCAAGGACTGCCACCCCATGGGGGCACACAACCCCCAGAGACCCCAGGATATGGGGGAGCAGATCTTGGAGGGGATGTTGGGGACCTGCCAGGGATCCCCCCCCCGGGTGACTCCCAGACCATGGGGACAAACCCCTCACACGTGGGGACACCTCCCTCGGGAATCCCCCAGTCCCGGTACTCACAGACCCTTCCCTGGGAACACCCCATTTCTCAGAACCCCCATGGTCACACCATCTCCGGGACCCCCAGACACCCCCCAAACCCTGTCACAGCACCAGGAAATCCTCTCTGTGACTCCCTGCTCCTCATCCCCCCCAGTCCTCGGTCACTTACTGCCCTGCCAGCGTTTCCCCATCTCCCGGTGCCCCCTCACCTCTCAGTGCCTCCTCACCGTCCCCCCAGAATTTACTCCTCAGCGGACCCCATCCTACTCCAGTCCTCGCTCCCTCAGTGCTCCCCCGACCCTCCACTGTCCCCCTGCCCGTCAGCGCTCCCCTCCCCTCAATGTCCCCTCAGTGCCCCTCCAGTATCTCCGTCCCTTACCCCTCCCCGCCCGCAGTGCCGCCATCCCTTAGCGCTCCCCTCGCACCCCACGCCAACCGCTCCCGCTCCCCGCCGTCCCCTCACTCACCGCGGGGCGGGGTGTGCCGCGTCGGGCCGGCCCTGGCGGCGGCCGGGAGGCGGCCGAGGCTACCGATGGCCCTCACCGCCGCCGCCATCTTCGCCGAGGTCGAATGAGGGAGAGGCCGCCGGGGGCCTGACCGCGCCCGGCCCGCCCACGCCCTCCCGCCGCGCTGCCCTCGGCGCTGCCGGCTCGCTTCACCGCCTCCAGCACGCTTCTACCTCCCTCTCCTCCGCTCTCCGCGGTGTCTCGGGTGTTTTCAATCCGCTCCGAGCGGGAGCGGATTGCGGGAGAGGGCGGGGAGCGGCTGTGGAAGGGGCGGAGTGCGCGGTGTGGGTCAGGCGAGCGGAGGGCAGCCCGGAGGGTGTGGGGGGGCGAGGGGTCCTCGCTGAGTGGCGGAGCGGCGGCGGCAGAGCGGGGTGAGGGCTGAGGTGAGCGGCGGCACCGGGACGGGAGGGGACAGGAGGGGACAGGGCTGTGTCCTGGATGGACGGCAGTGCGGGAAGGGTGAGAGGAGTCGGGGGTCGGTCCCGGGGAAAGGGGTGAGCGTTAGGATGGAGCAGAGGGTCGGGGGTCGGTCCCAGAGGGACAAGGGAAAGTGAGGGAGTCCCGGGGTCGGTCCCAGCGAGTGGGATCGGGGGGTTCGTTCCGGATGGACGGCGGGGAGGGTCTAGGAAACGGTGAGGAGAGCCCGGGGGTTCGGTGCCAGGTGGATGAAGGGCTCCAGGGTTTGATCCTGGGCGGACCGAGGGGTCGGGGGTCGGTCCCAGGGGGATGAAGGGCTCCAGGGTTTGATCCTGGGTGGACCGAGGGCTCGGGGGTCGGTCCCAGGTGGATGAAGGGCTCCAGGGTTTGGTCCTGCACGGACCGAGGGCTCGGGGGTTCGGTCCCGGAGGGACGCGGGGGTTTGGGGGCGCAGCGAGTCCCGGGGTGGGGATGGCGGAGCTGCGGTGTGGAAGTGTCAGGGGTGTGAGGAGACGGGAAGGGGCTGTTCCTGGAATTGGGGATTATCCCGGAAAGGATCCGTGAGGATCACCGAGTCCAGCTCAGCTGTGGAATTCCTGCAGGCTCTGGAAGGAGCTTTGCCCGGGTGGTTTGTGCGGACAGAACTGAGCCCTGGGGGTGCCAGGGAAGCACCGGCTGCCAAAAATGAGGGGCTTGGGGGCGTTTTAGGGGGTGGGCAAGAACGGGGGTGCATCGGGAGGAGATGGCTGTGCAGTGTGGCAGGGAGGAGGAGGTTACACCTGGGAGAAACTTCTGTCAGCTGGACAGGGAAAATTCAGGGAAAAGCCTCAATCGGCTGTGGGGAGGGAGGTCAGCACAGGTAGGATGCCTTGGAAAGGTCAGGTTTTGGGATCTCTGTGGGCAGGAGGAGCCTGGGTCTGGTTTGTGGGGTGGGAAGGGAGGATTGCTGCAGCTGGGAGGTGACAAAGGGGATGACTGGCAACTTGTGCTGAATTTTGGGGAGCTGTAGAGGGTTGGGTTTGGGACTGTGGGTATTCCTGTGCCCCCTCCATGGAAAAACTTTGTGCTTGGCAGAGAAAGTGCTAGGATTTGAACCCCCAAAGTGTGCCAGGGCATTGACATGGATCAAAGACCTGGAGCTGTGAGAGCAATCCTGAGCCCCTGGGCAATAAAACCCACAGATGAGGGCTTGTTCGTAGGGAAACCCGAGTTTGGAGTGAGCTTTGGGGAAGCTGCAGTGGGATTTTTGGGGATGCAGGATACAAGCTTGCTCTGTTTGCCCTGGGGCTGGCACTGAGGGTTAGCAAGGGGCAGGGGTGCCAAGGACACTGCGTCAGGAGGTGCTGCTGGCAGCGAGGCTGCCTGGGCACCGGGACAATTTTCCAGTGGGAAGTGCTGGGGCAGTTCCTGGGAGGGAATTGAGAAGCTCACTGGTTCTGTATTTATTCACAGGCACTTTTACAGCCCCAGGCACAAGGCAGGCTCCTCCTGGTCCCTTGTGCTGCTGCCCTTGGAGTGTCTACCCCTCACCTTGCTGGCTCTGTGTGAGACAGGCGGGTCACTTCCCTTGGGATCGCTCTGGATTGAGCAGTTTGGACTGAGCCCAGCCTTTCCCTAGATTCCAAAATGAGTTCCATGCTCAGCTCTGCCCTGCGGAACCTCCCCGTGCACTCAGCCTGGGCTGCCGGGGCCCGTGAGTATCTCGAGCTTTTATTGGTGGAATAAAACCTTCCAAAAACCTCTGGTGGAAGTGTTGGGTTTGGAATGGATGCTGGGGTTGGAAGCCTGGACACAGAGGATTTCAGGCTTTGTGTGCTGAGAGGAAATAATCCTCAAAGATACATTGAAGCCGTAGGGGAAGGCTTCCAAAACTGAGCAATAGCACTGAGACTGTGAGGGTGTAGTTAAATAGAAATGTGTTATATCACAGGGTGAAAAATTTAGAATTTAGGGTGGTGAGTCATAATAATATATTATATTTAAAATATATGTAAATATAATAAAATATAAATAATATAATATTTATATATATGTAAAATTATTTCTATAAATATAACATACATATAATATATATAAAACAAGATAGAGGGTTTAAAGTAGTCTTCTTCTTCTTCTTTCTCCTCCTTCTTCACAAGTTTGGGTGATTTTGTGTGACTCGTTAGAAAAACCCACATTGCAAGACGTAAGTTATTTGATTAAAAGTTAAAATAAATTAGTGTGCATCTCATAATTGGGTAGTTTAAGCTTAAAAAGACCTTAAAGGCTTTGTACTCCATTTTGGCTCTGTTAACTCAGCATGGAGAAGCACTCACAGTCAGTGAAGCTGTAACTCAAATAAGAAATAATAAACATCCAAGTTCCCAACAAGAATTCTGTCTTTTGTGCTTTTAATCCTGATCCTGAGAAGAGGAACCAGATAAAGCCAAGGGGTTCTCCAGGTGCTGGGATCTGGATCTGCCCTGTTCTCACCTTTGAAAGGGTGACAATGTTCATTTTTTAATCCCTAATTACATTGTTGCCTACACCTTATGGGGAGGAGTCTTGAGTTAACAGAAAGTGTATCAAGTTTCTGAATAGGGTAAACCACCCAACACCCCGCAGGAGCCTTACAAGTGACATTATTTCCTTTTTTAACCCTTCATGCAGAGACCAGAACTGTTTCTGACTTTTTTCCCTTTCTTGTTTTCCAGTTGCTCGATCGTTCAGCTGCTCCTCGCAGTTCCAAACTGCAGGTAAGGAGAAAACACCAGGAATCTCAGTGGCTCTGTGCTAGAAAAGGCTCTTTTTGGAAGCTGCCTCCCTTTCCCAGAGTCTTATTCCACTTAAATCCTAGAAATGGTACAGGGTGGGTCAGGTATTCCTGAACAGCTGCAAGCAAGGAAAACTTCAGGCAAAGCTGTGTTTGCAGCAAAATCCTCTCATCCTCTGAGAGTCCTGGCTCCCAGCAGCCATTCCCAGTTTTCAGTCATGGGCCACAGTGAGTGGATAGGGTGATCCATGCCCTGGGTTCACTGTAGGGATTGTTCAGGTGTCTCATGCTTGGGGATTTTGGGAACAGGCCTGGACAGCAGCTCCCCATCATCCCCTGGGCTTTGGGAAGAGCCTGAAGGAATCTCCAGACAGTGCTGGAGTTTCATCCTGGCACTGACCTGTGGAATGATGCTGGATCCTGACATCCCGTGCCTTGAACCTCTCCCACTGGGGAGAGAATTTCTTCCCATTTGGAAGAAATTCTTGGCTGTGAAGGTGATGAGGCACAGGCCCCATCCCTGGAAATGTTCCAGGCCTGGCTGGATAGAGCTTGGAGCACCCTGGGATAGTGGAAGGTGTCCCAGTCCATGGCAGGGGGTGGAACTGGATGAGCTTCAAGGGGCCTTCCTACCCAAACCATTCCAAAATTCCAACTCAAGTGTTTTACCTTCCCTGCCTTGCACTTATGCACCAAAAGAGGACAATTTCCTTTGTTTTCTAGAAGTCTCTGCAGGATTTATATGAAATCTGCTGATATTCTTGTCACCATCACTTCTCTCTTCACAGCCCAGCCCAAGACTAAGAAGACCTTGGGCAAAACTGGGGTGAAGAATGTGGTGGTGGTGGAGGGTGTCCGCATTCCCTTCCTGCAGTCTGGCACCTCGTGAGTAAAATACAGAAAACTCCCCCTGACTTGGTTAATACCTGACTGTTATCCATGAAAAATCTCACTTGTTCATTTTAATGTAGTTATTCTTTTGTCCAAAGGCTCAGGAGGTGCCCTGAGTTAGGCTGCTGCAGTTATTCCAACTTATTTAGTGCAAAAATGTGATTTGGAGAAGGTTGTCCGTGTGTATGGATCCTGGGAAGAGTAAGGATTTCTGGAGTGTGTCTACAGGAAACAGTTGGAGAATCTATAGCAGATGAAACAACAAGTTCCACAAAACTGGCAGGACAGGGGCCAAGAATCTGCTGTAGGCTCTTCTTCCTGCATTGTTGTGCCACCAAATCCACAGCTGAACAAGAACCACACCTGACTGTTAGGGTGGAGAAGGGATTTCTTTATCCCATCACTGCTGCTTTTCTGTGGGTTTAGTGCAGTAATTGGAGCCTCTCATGGAGCTGGGAGAGCTGGGGGTGTTCAGCTGGAGAGGAGAAGGATCCAGGGAGAGCTCTGAGCTCCTGGCAGGGCCTGAAGGGGCTCCAGGAGAGCTGCAGAGGGACTGGGGACAAGGCTGGAGGGACAGGAGCCAGGGAATGGCTTCCCAGTGGGAAAGGAGAGCTTGGGCTGGGATCTTGAGAATTAGGAATTCCTGTCTGGGAGGATGGGGAGGTGCTGGTCTGGAATTGGCAGAGCAGCTGTGGCTGCCCCTGGATCCCTGGCAGTGCCCAAGGCCAGGCTGGACACTGGGCTTGGAGCCCCCTGGCACACTGGGAGGGGTCCCTGCCATGGCAGGGGTGACACTGGATGAGCTTTAGTGTCTCTTCCAACCCAAACCAATCTGTGATGCCTTGAAATGTTTGCTCAGTAGAGCAGTGTGGAGCATTTCTATTCCATCCCCAGTTCCTGCTGCTGCTCAGTGCTCACAGGAGAATTCTGCCCTGATTTCTGTACTAAGAATTCTGCACTGGTTTTTCACACCTCTGAGTTTCTTCCTCTCCTGTTCACCTTCCAGGTATGCTGATCTGATGCCACATGACTTAGCCAGAGCAGCACTGCAGTAAGTAGATGGAACACTGGAAGGGCTCAGAATTCTTGTTAAACTGCTGAGGTTTCAGGGTTGCAGAACTCAAGGCTCTGGGCTTGGCTCTGAACAGCTCAGCTGCTTTATTTTTCCTGGCCTCCCTCCACAGTAGTGGGTGGCTTAAGCAGTGGGGTTTGTGTTGTTGGTGGGGTTTTCAGCAGGTTTGTGTTGATGCAAATAGGTGGTGGTGGTGACAAATTTCAGTGAATTCAATTCTCAGCTGTAGTTTTCCAGACACAGAGATCAGAGCTGCTGTTGAGGTGTGCTCACACCTGGTGGTAAAAACAACCTGGGCAACACATGAGGAAATGAAGTGACAACAATGATATTAATTCTGTAATCCTCCTGTCCCTTCTGTTCTGAGGATCATTAGCAGTGGGTTTGCTTTGTTGAGAGGCAGAGCAAAGTGCTGTGGAGAAGAAAGAAGGTATGGAGAAGCCTGGAGGTGGCTGCCCCATCCCAGGCAGTGCCCAAGGCCAGGCTAGATGGGGCTTGGAGCACCCTGGGACAGTGGAAGATGTCCCTGCCTGTGGCAGGGATGGCACTGGATGAGCTTTGAGGTCCCCTTCCCACCCAAACCATTCTGGGCTTTGATGATTCTGAGCCATTTTGTGGAAGGAGGCTTTTTAAAGTAATTGCTATAATGAAGTTCTGTAATAATTTATAGTGAAATTACCACCAGGATTGTTTGCAGCCCATAATCACATTTCCCACAGGCCTCACATGCACTTGGGATTTCTTCTGAGGGGGGACAGAAGCTGTGGCTCTGTTGTTGCCTTGTTCTCCAGCCAAGCTGGCAGGAAGAGGATGTTGGGGGGGGGTTATTGTTTATGTGATGCAAATTCCCTTTTGTTTTCATCCTCTCCTTAGGGGCCTGCTGACCCGGACCAATGTCCCAAGGGATGTTGTTGATTACATTGTTTATGGCACAGTTATCCAGGAGGTGAAAACCAGTAATGTTGCCAGAGAGGTGGGTTCTGTGCAGCATTCCCCTGCCAGTCTGATTTCTGCAACTGCTCTGAAGATGATAAATCCTTGCTAAAAATGAATTCCCAGGATTATTGTTTGTTTATATGTGATTTGAGGTGCAGCATTGTCTGTTAAGTGAGTTCCTGGGACTGTAAAGAAAATAATTTTGTGATTTTCTGCCTCCTGTTGAAATCTGCCACAGATTTCATTTAGCATTGTTTTTTAGCAGATTTTCGTATTTCAATGCTGTGAAGCCTCTGCTTGACTTCCCTGCAAGGGAAGGTTTTGTTGAGGATTGCTGATCCCTCAGCTCCTAAATATCAATTGGATTAAACACTGCCTTTCCCAATATCCTGGGAGGAGCAGAGTGTGCAGGGAGGGTTTGCCCTGTTGTGGCATTTATTTATTTATTTGAGTTGGCTGCTCAGACACAGCGTTTGCAGGATTTGAAACGGAGCAGCTTTGCTGCCTTTTGTTCCAGCAGCCAGAAAACACAACTCCTCTATTATCCACTGATCCTCTGGATATAATACTCCTGTATTATCCACTGATGTGCCAGGCAGCCTGATCTTTGCTAACCTGGAGCCTCTGCTGTGCCCTGCACCTGGATAAATCCATGATGTAACCTGTGCTCCCTTTGCAGCCTCAGCCTCGTGAATGCAAGGCCTGGCTTTTGGTCACCTGCCAGTCAGATGGGGCTGCAGGGTAATTTTAACTTGGGAACAACTGCTGAACTTTCAACTAGTTGGCCCCATCCCAAGTAGGGAAGGTCTCTGGGCTGCTCAGATGAGTCACTGCTCTGCAGTTTGCTGCTCTCTGTGAAACCACAGCGCCTTGTGCTGAGTGCTCTAAATCAGCCCTTCCACGTGTTGCCTTTGCCAATAAGGTGAAGCAAAGGTGATGTGGAGTAGTTGGAGGCTCTTTTGATGTGTTTTTTTTTTTTAAAGGTGAAGGGTGTGATTAGTTTGTGTCTTTATTAAAAAATGTGGAGGGGCAGTGGCTGTTCTCAGTGTGGCCGAGAGCCTCGGCAGTGGCCTCAGCTCCTGCTCCCGTGTCTGGGGAGGGGAAGAGCTGCTGCCATAATTAACTGGATGAAAACTCCATGTCTTTGTCTCCAGTTTCACCTGGCAAGGTGTGCTGGGCAGGAGCAGAAGCTGTAACTTTAACAGCCACACTTCTTGTTTGTAGGCTGCCTTGGGAGCGGGGTTCTCTGACAAAACTCCGGCCCACACCGTCACCATGGCCTGCATTTCCTCAAACCAGGCCATGACCACAGGTATGAGGGCTGGAAGAACAAGCTGTGGGGTTGAGAGAGAGCTTGGGAATTCTTTTGCAGCCCTTACTCAACTTGCACTGCTTGTGAATGTAAAAAAACAGCTGAAGAAATGCTGGAATGGAAAGGAAAATTGAGTTATTTAGCCTGGAGAAGAGGAGGCTCTGGGGGGCCCTTGTGGCTCTGCACAACTCCCTGCCAGGAGGGGACAGCCAGGGGGGGTCGGGCTGTGCTGCCAGGGGACAGGGACAGGACAAGGGGGAATGGGCTCAGGCTGGGCCAGGAGATGTTCAGGTTAGACATCAGGAGGAATTCCTTCCTGGAAAAACCCTGGAAGGAGCTGCTCAGGGAATGGTGGAGTGCCCATCCCTGGAGATGTCTGAGGAATTCCTGGACATGGCACTGAGTGCTCTGGGCTGGTGACAAGGTGGGGATCAGTCACAGGTGGGCCTCAGTGGTCTGGGAGGTCTTTTCCAACCTCAGTGATTGTGTGGAAGTTTCTTAGCCAACAAAATATGACATGAACTGAGTGTCTGCTGTAGCATTTCTGCCCAGTCTCTGTGTTTATTTAGGAGGTAAAGACTGACCACGATGAGAAAGTTGCTCCTTTCAGGCTCCTTCCATCCGTGGCTTAGCTTAAACAGGGCTAAAAAACAGAGACACAGCTCAAACCAGGGCTGTCCCCTCCCTGCTCTGTGTGACAACGACAAGTGACAGAAGCTCACGTTGTGCTCAGCTCCTCAGGGGCTGGAGGAGGAAGGCAGGAGCAGCCAGGGCTCTCTGTGGGGGGAGTCTGGCAGCACTGCTGAGAGTTCCTCTGGTTGCAGGTGTGGGGATGATTGCAGCTGGCCAGTGTGACGTGGTGGTGGCCGGCGGCGTGGAGCTCATGTCCGACGTCCCCATCCGTCACAGCAGGAAGATGAGGAAGACCATGCTGACCCTGAACAGAGCCAAGACCCTGGGCCAGAAGCTCTCCCTCATTTCCAAAATTCGCCCTGACTACTTTGCTCCTGAGGTATTTTTGGTTTCGGGGTATTTAGGTATTGAGTGAAGTGGTTTAGAGGGTGGGAGCGGGTGATTTTTTTGGCCTTCATGGTGAGGTGGTGCCTTCTGAAGGCTGAGCTAGAGCAGAAGGAGAAAGCAGGGATTTATTAAAAGGCCTCACTGGGCACACCTGGGCAGCATAAGAGCCTGCCTGGGCCAGGCAGGTGACCTGCTTGGTCACCCAAGGTGACCCCAAAATGGGCACAGAATGGACACCCAGCCACAAGGGCTCACACTTTGATAAATTCTGGTTCATCAGCACATTGGAGTTAATTGTGCAATTCCAGCTCCAGCTTATGAAGCTCCATCCTCATTTTTCCTTCTCACTTCACCCTTGGTTTTGTTCCTGGGCCTGGAAGTTGTCCTTGGTCCCAAGCTAGGAAAGGAATTGTTTGTCTCCCCGCTCTGTGGAGAGAGTTCAGTAGCACTTAGTATGAAACTCAAAACTACCCACTAAAACAGCCCAGAATCTAAAAAATATAAAAGCTAAAACCTAAGGTGGCTGCTGGGGTTCACCATGATTGATCTCTGTCCTCTGCTTTGGGTTAAAACTCTGATTAATGCATCTCACAGCGTTTGGGACTCTGTTTTTTTTCCCACATGTTCATATTCATTGAACTCAACTTAGTGCAAAACCTCCTTCTGCAACTCCTGGGCAAACTGTGCTGCAGAGTCCCTGGGAAGTTTTTTTCCCATAAATATGAAAGTTATTCTGAAGTGCAGAAGAATTTTAGGGTTTAGAGGAATTTCACTAGATAATAGAAGTAACACACACCCTTAGTATTAGACAGGAATATCCTCAGTATGTGAATTTGATTAATGCATCTTAAATATTCCTTATGATTCCTGTTCCTGGCTAAATCCTGCCAGGGGCTGGATGTGTTCAGCTGCCCTGAAGAGCATCCACAGGGCCATGTCAGGAGCACAGTGAGCCTCTGCTCTGCCTTGGGGGGACATTGGGGGGTGAATTTTAACATGGTGAGGATGGAAAGGGGCAGCACTTCCCTCCTTCCCATCCTAAACTCTTCACTGCATCCGTGTCATTCCCTTTAGTGTGAGCACAACCCAGGTTAAGTGTGACATCCCAAATCCACGTAAGACAGGAAGATTTCAGACTTGAATGCATGCAGGCATTTCCTGTGTGCTGCTGGAAGAACTAAAGCTAAGCCAAAATCACCTCTGGGCTCTGCTTTTGGACGAGGAGGTGTCTGACAAGGAGTTTTGAGCTCCCAGGGTGTGGCGTTCCAGCTGAACCCAAAAGATCTGCTCACCCTTTGTTGTGTGTTCCCTCTTAAATGCACAGGCAGCTACTCTCAACACAGTTTTGGAACCCCTGGAGTAAACAGAAGCCTGGCCCTCATTTTTTTTCCCCAAAAAATCTTGGAAAGGGCTGGTTGCTCTGCCACATTCGAGTCCGGTTGCCGTGTGTTAACTGCGTAGCTCCGAATTAACGAAGGGGAAAGGCCTCCCTCTGACCCTGGGGCTCAGCTCTGTGTGCTCCTGGGGTGGGGAAAAAGAAAGAAACCTTATCTGTGCTGACTGTTGGCAGCTCCCAGCTGTGGCAGAGTTCTCCACCAGTGAGACCATGGGACATTCTGCCGACCGCCTGGCCGCCGCCTTCGGCATCTCCCGCCGGGAGCAGGATGAGTACGCCCTGCGCTCTCACACGCTGGCCAAGAAAGCTCAGGATGAGGGGCTGCTGCAGGACGTGGTGCCCTTCAAAGTGCCAGGTGACACTCCTCACTGCTGGGGGGCAGCCCCAAGGAGTTCTGAGGGTCTGGGGGAGGTTTTAGCGGGGTTTTGTTTCTCCCTGGGGTGCTGCTGGCTGTTTGTGAAGCGGGGATATCTGAATGGGTAAACACAAAACCGTGGAGTGGTTTGGGTGGGAAGGGACATGAAAGGTCACTCACTTCCAGCCCTGACACCTTCCACTGGTCCAGGGTGCTCCAAGCCCTGTCCAGCCTGGCTCTGGACACTGCCAGGGATCCAGGGGCAGCCACAGCTTCTCTGGGAATTCCATCCCAGGCCCTCCCCACCCTCACAATGGAGAGTTCCTTCCCAGTATCCCATCTAACCCTGCCCTCTGTCATAGCTTTACATATCTAAACTTTTTCTTGCCAACCCCACTCCATCTGTGCTAATGAAGTGACAGAGCAAGGGAAACCAGGACAGCTGGATGTGGAATCCTCCTGCTCTTCCACCTTTATACCCCGGAATAACAACAACAAACACAAGCCAAACAAAACCCCAGTCTGGGAACTCGGGTGCTGGATGGGAAGAGCTGGAATGGAGCAGTTCCCAGTTCACCAGGCCTCACACTCCACCCTGGAAGGGCAAACTTGGAGGAGAACCTTTAAGCTGCCCTTTCCATGGCCTGTCCTGGTGTCCCCCTCACTCCCCAGGAGCCAGGGGACACGCTTTGCTGCCATACCTGTTCAGTTGGGAACTCTCATTGGCATCCTGGAGATGAGAGTTGGAAATCCTGGAAATTTCCCCTGTAGATCCACAGTTCCCTCTGGTCTTTATTATACAATTGGTATTTTTTCTTAGCAGGTTTATTTAGCACAGTTAAAGATGGCTCTATTTGGGTTTTCCCAGTGCTCTTTATTCCTCAAACTCAGCACATAAATGTAAACTGATTTAAGCCCAGTTCTCCATTTAGGCATTTTAACCTAAATTTAAATTCTTTTCTCAACTGAGTTTCCCATGTGGTAATTTTTCCTTCCAGTAAACAGATGGCAGCACTTTGTTTTTGCTGTCTCCTGAGGAAAAGTGAGGTACTTTCAATTTTTGAATGCTATTTTTAGCTATGTTAAGTATCCTGATGACACAAACAGATTTTCCTTTTTTCTCTCCTCACGCTCATCCTGAACCCCACAATTTTCTGATTTTTTTTTTTTTTCCCCTGGAGTCCTGATGATGAAATCCTTGTGCACTGCTGATTTTGGTAGTTTAAATGTACTTTTTCCCTTCACCAGGCAAGGACACAGTGACCAAAGACAACGGGATCAGGCCGTCCTCCATGGAGCAGATGGGAAAGCTGAAGCCAGCCTTTGTCAAGCCCTATGGAACAGTCACAGCAGCCAACTCCTCCTTCCTGGTAATTCCTGTTCCCAGCACTGTCAGCCAGATGGGAGAGCTGTCCACTCTGCCTCCCTTAGCTGGAAAAATCTGGGAATGAGCTTTTTATAATATCAACTGATTCCAGATTTTCCAGGTTCTCCTCAGAACTCAGTTATAATCCGCTGAATTTGGGGTTTGGATTGTTACATTTTTAAATCCCTAACAAAAACCCCCAAGTTTTGGGATGTCTGACCTCCTAGATTCTCTGTAGCAGCTTCCTGAGGGTCGGTCCTTCAAAGGGATTGAGCAAATCCATGTAGGGATTCTGTCCCAGGATGGGATTGGTCACGTTGTACAACTGAATTCAGTAGGTTTAATCTGAACTTCTCAGAATCATGGAATGCTTTGGGTTGGAAGGGACCTTAAATCTCATCCAGTGCCACCCTCTGCCATGAGCAGGGACACCTCCCACTATCCCAGGGTGCTCCAAACTCCATCCAACCTGGCCTTGAACACTTCCCTGTGTCCAAGCCTTCCACAGCTCTGGAGGGACAGGAGCCAGGGAATGGTTTCCCAGTGGCAGAGGGCAGGACTGGGTGGGAGATTGGTCAGGAATTGTTCCCTGGCAGGGTGGGCAGGCCCTGGCACAGGGTGCCCAGAGCAGCTGTGGCTGCCCCTGGATCCCTGGCAGTGCCCAAGGCCAGGCTGGACACTGGGGTTGTGATGCCTGGAAATAGAACACAAACCTTTCCACACAATGTTAAAATGACAATATGAAAGCAAACTTTTCCTTGAAAGCCTTCAGGTACAGAATATGGCAAAAATCCACATCCTGAGTTAGATTTGTACCATTTAATACAAGATGGAGCAATTAGAATATCCAGCCAATATTGTTCAATTAGAGGAGCAGTTGGTTAAGTAATCCCCCCCGGGCTTCTGCCCCATGGGAGCTCTCCTCCCCATCTCCTACCCTGCAAAAGACAAAGTCCTTGGAGAGGTAACAGGCAAGACTAAACAATATTTTAGGAATGCATCAATGAGAGTTTGTTCACTGCAGGAAAGAAAGCAGGAAAAGTATTGGAAGCTGTTACACCTTAGAATTTAACAGTCTACAAAGCTACAAATACACGAGGAATACATAAAAGCTAAAAACTTGGAGCACTTGGAGCAACCTGGGGTAGTGGGAGGTGTCCCTGCCCACTGCAGGGGGGTGGAACTGGATGAGATTTAAGGTCCCTTCCAACCCAAACCTTCCCATGATTTGATGTGCCAAACCCAGAGTGCTCATTTTTATCATTTGGCTTGTCTCACCCCGGAATTATTCTCATTTTTGGGATGGAACTGGGAGCACAGCTGAGTGTTTGGGATGACCACCTTGTCTCAGGCCTAGCAGGGCTTTCAGGCACCTCTGTCCTGAGTGATTCCAGGGGGAATTGTGCCTGTGGGCTGTAAGGAGGTGCTTCAGCAGTGTGGGTGCTGGCATCATTAGAGATCATCCCTCCTTTCACCCACTCAATCCAGCAGCCTTGTCCTTTGGCCCCTAGCACAGAGGGGTGTCCTGGAGGCTCTGCTGATGTTCAGCTCCTCTCTTCCTGAGGGCTGTGGGGCTCCTTGTGTGCAGCTCCCTCACCCAGCCTCTCCCTTCCCCTTGCAGACTGATGGAGCATCAGCAATCCTGATCATGTCTGAAGAGAAGGCCCTGGCCATGGGATACAAACCAAAGGCCTACCTAAGGTAGGAGGGGCTGCTCCAGTGGCCTCTGCTCTCTCTTCCTTCTCCTCTCCCTGGCACTGACAGCCCTTTTCCTGCACAGGGATTTCGTGTACGTGTCCCAGGATCCCAAGGACCAGCTGCTCCTGGGGTAGGTGGAGATGGAGAGCATTCCCCCCCAAAGCCCTGCTCCCACAACAGCCTTCTCTTGCCACGGGGGGTTTTTTGGGAAGTGCCTCAGGAGATGGTGAAACTCTTCAGGCCTTCATGAGGTGGGAGAGCAGCAGTGGCAGGAACACCCCAGGATTGCTGGGGCACCTCAGCAATAGTTCTGGGGGCTGTACTTCCCTTGGGGAGGGATGGCAATGAGCCCAGAGAGAAGGATGTGACCCTGGAAAAAGGGGGATGGAGCTGACAGGCAGCAGGGGCGCAAGACTTGTGTCTCTTCCCTCCTTCAGCCCCACCTATGCCACTCCCAAAGTGCTGGAGAAGGCCGGGCTCTCCCTGAGTGACATCGATGTGTTTGAGTTCCACGAGGCTTTTGCTGTAAGTGCACTCTAAATCTGGCATGGCTCCCTGGAGCCACCCTGCCTTGGGTTATTCCCAGTGTCACCCTCTCTTCCCTTGCAGGGCCAGATCCTGGCTAACCTGAAAGCCATGGATTCAGACTGGTTTGCACAGAACTACATGGGCAGGAAGTCAAAGGTAAGGCACAGGTAGCACGTTTCCCTCCTTGTCCTGCCCCTCCAGGCCCTTGTCCCCTCTCCAGCTTTCCTGGAACCCCTTTAGGCACTGGAAGGGGCTCTGAGGTCTCCTAGGAGCCTTTTCCAGGTGAGCACCCCCAGCTCTCCCAGCCTGGCTGCAGAGCAGAGGGGCTCCAGCCCTGGGAGCAGCTCTGTGGGCTCCTCTGGACCCATTTTCTCTCCAGTTTTTAAACTTTGGGGTTACTGGGCTTCCTCCTGGCAGGTGCTGGTGCTGCACAGCCAGGCTCTGGCTCTCTCCTGTGAGAGGGGCACTGATGCTCCTTGAGCTTGGGTTAGCAAATCCCAATTTATGCTGTTTCTTTGGGAAATGAAATTTCTTTGGCATGCTATTCCCGTTGTCGGCAGGAGGTGGAGATCCAGAGCCACAATCCTTGTAGACAAGAGGATTGAGAACAATATGAGGGGCTCAGTCCCTGCCCAGTGCTGGGCCTCCCTGAGGGGCTGCAGGTGAAACTCTTTTGGGGTGGTTTTACCCCCTCATCAGCCACCTGGATGTGCCATCCTGAACCCCACTGTAGGCTTGGGGTTGGGATTGGGTGGGATGACCCCCTTCCAGCCAGGTGACAATGAGCTGTGTCCCTCAGCATGTCCCTCTGTGTCCTCACAGGTTGGAGCCCCTCCTCTGGACAAATTCAACACCTGGGGGGGTTCCCTGTCCCTGGGACACCCCTTTGGGGCCACCGGCTGCCGTCTGGTCATCACTGCTGCCCACAGGCTGAAGAAGGAGGGGGGACAGTACGGCCTGGTGGCTGCCTGTGCTGCAGGAGGGCAGGTAATGGTGTTGTGCTCCATTGGGGGAGGAATGGCAGGGCTGAACCTCTCTGGTTACCCCAGTTCTGGGTGTTCAGAGCTCCCTCTGGCTGCCCCATCACCACTCAGTCCCATCCCTGTTCCCTGGCAGCACAGCCTGACCCCCCCTGGCTGTCCCCTCCTGGCAGGGAGTTGTGCAGAGCCACAAGTGCCCCCCAGAGCCTCCTTTTCTCCAGGCTCAGCCCCTTTCCAGCTCCCTCAGCCCCTCCTGGCGCTCCATTCCCTTCCCCAGCTCTGTTCCCAGCCCCTCCAGGTCTCTCCTGTCAGGAGGGTTCCAGAGCTGTCCCCAGCACTGGAGGTTCCCCAGCAGTGCCAGCACAGGGGACAGGCACTGCCCTGTCCCTGCTGCCACCCCAGAGCTGTCACAGCTCAGGTGCCACTGGCCTATTTCCCACCTGGGTTCGTGTCCAGTCACTCTGGCCCATCTTCTTGATGCTGTGCCTGGGAGCCTGTGTCTGTAATAATTAGTTTTGTCTTTGTTAATGAGCCATTTCTGTGAAGTTTTGCCTCTCTCTGTTCCCAGGGACACGCGATGATCGTGGAGCTCTACCCCCAGTAACAGCACTGGCAGTGTGATCCCTCCATCCTGTGCCTGGTGATGCCATTTCAATGCACTAATAAATCCTACACCCAATCCTTCTTGGAGAGGGGATTTGTGGCCTTTATCAATCCCTTTTAGCTACTCAGCCAGTAATTTTTATCTAATGAGCACGCTCTATTCCACGTCCAGGAGAGGAACAGTTAACGTGGCTCTGAGTCTCTTCAGGCTCCTTGTAACTCTCTGATCCCTCTGGTAACTCTTCAGGATTTCTCCCACTGGAGAACAACAATTATTCCAAAGCTCTGTATTGAGAATTAAGTTTGGAGACCAGGAGAACGTGAAGCAGTGGAGGTGGGTGGGCTGAGAGGGGAGGTAATGCTGTGGGGAGGGGCAGTTCTTTGGGGCAGTAGGTTCAGTCCCAGGGGCTGAGCTGGGCTCTGAGGGGGCAGTTTGCTCCACGCTGTCCAAATGCTGTTGGAATGAGCAAATTGCATCTGACAAATGAATGTCGCTGATGGAACTGCAATAAATCCGGACAAAACCCAGTTCTGGCTGTTTCCTCTTCCTTCCCTTCACCTGAAATGCTTTGGGGACTGTTCCTGTGGTAGTAGCTGTGAGTTTCAGGTGTTGGCTCTCTGAAATCACAGAATCACAACTGAGTGAGTGGGCTGGGGCTTTTAAAGGTCACCTAATCCACCCCCTGCCCTGGCAGGGACCCCTCCCACTGTGCCAGGGGGCTCCAAGCCCAGTGTCCAGCCTGGCCTTGGGCACTGCCAGGGATCCAGGGGCACCCACAGCTGCTCTGCCAATTCCAGACCAGCACCTCCCCATCCTCCCAGACAGGAATTCCTAATTCCCAAGCTCCCCTTTCCCACTGGGAAGCCATTCCCTGGCTCCTGTCCCTCCAGCCTTGTCCCCAGTCCCTCTGCAGCTCTTCAGGCCCTGCCAGGGGCTCCAAGATCTCCCCACAGCTCAGTTTTTCCCTTCAATCCCCTCCATCTGCATCCCACAGCATTTGGCTGCTGGCAATCAGAAGCCCAGGCCGGAGCCATCCCAGGCAGCAGCACCTTGGGATCAAAGGATCCCATTGTTTTTAATATCCTCGTTATTTTCTTCACTTGTTCCTCATAGCTTTGTGATGCTGAGGGTGGCTGCTCTTACCTACCAGGGGACAGAGTTTCTCCTAAAACACCTCGCAAATACTTTCCAGTCCTTTTTTTGACAGAAGCAGTTTCTGCCACCCACCAGCTGCTGCCCAGCCCCGCTCCGAGGCTCGGCTGAGATAAGGGATGGGCTCAACGCCCGGGCTCTCCTCTTTATTCTTCCTTGGGGATCTTGCGTAAGAGCGCTGCTCCAGGGGGAGAGGGGAACTCCAGAAAAGGGCCGGGGTTGGTTTGAAATCACAGAATCCTTTAAGGTAGAAAAGAAAACTGGGATCATCATCGAGTCCAGCCGCTCCCCCAGCCCTGCCAATGCCACCACCGCCCCATGTCCGCAAGTGCCACACCTACGTGGCTGTTAAATCTCTCCCGGGATGGGCACTCCAGCCCTGCCCCGGCCAGGTGTTATTTAGGGATTTAACCCCTTCCGGGCTGCGGGGGCAGAGCAGCGCCCTGGGGAGCTGCAGGCGGGGGCTGGTCCGCACACGCTCGGCCGGGCAGGGCTGCAGCCCGTCGGATGTGACTCATCCTGGAGGCTCATCCCTCTCCTCCCCTGCTCCGCCGGTGCCTCTCCGGTGTCCCCGCCGCCTGTGGGACCCTCGCTGCCATCGGCACCATCGTGGCTGAAGCCGCTCGGGTGCGTCCCCTGCCCGTGTGGCGTGGAGGGTGCTCAGGGTAGCGGGGTGGGCTGGGGGCAGCGATCCGGGCGGGCTGGGGGGGGTCTCGGCGGAGCTCCTGCGTGGCTCCCGGTATGGATGGAGCTCACCCGAACCCCGCTCGGCGCTGAGCCCGGGTTCCCCGGGGTGCCCAGGGGTCCCTGGTGCCCGGCAGGGCCGTTTAGGAGCAGCGCTCGGGGCGCGCCCGGGGCTGCGCCTGCCGAGCCAGCGCCGGGGCAAAGGTTCCTTCGGCTCTCCTGGTGCTGGGCACGGAACCGGAACGAGGTAGGAGCAGGAGGGGACAAGAAGGAGGGGGTCCCCCGGCCGGGAGGTGCCGCTGTCCCCTGCGGGCTCGGGGTTGGTGTCACCGAAGTGTCACAGCGCGATGGGCGGTGGGGCCGCGACCCCCGGGAGCAGCCGCTTGTGCTGGGGGGGCACGGGGTGGGTGGCACAGAGGAGCGCGACAGCCCCCAGCTGTGTGTCCCCAGGAGGGACCGTGGGATGGGGGTTTGCCAGGGTGGCGCCTGGGGGGGTTGTGTGGCAGGAAGGACATGGGGGGGCTGCTCCGGGGGACCCCCAGATGACCGAGTGTTGTTTGTAGGGAGCCAGAACTGCCCCCGTGCCCTGTCCCCGGCCCCACATGGACCTGCCGGTGCAGGATGGGGCCGAGGCACCCCTGGAGGGGAACCCCGAGGCTGAGGTGAGAGTGGGCAGGGGCTGGGGACCCCCCCCCCGGAAAACTGCAGTGGGGTCCCAGGGAACCCCAGTAGAGGAGGAGGAGGGGGGACATCCATGGATGGGGATGTGAGACCCCAAAGGTGGAGGTTTGGGGAACCCCCACGGGCAGAGGATGGGAAACCCCCAGGAATGAGGGATGTGGGATACCCACAAGTAGAGGATGGGAGACCCCATGGGCAGGTGTTTGTTTGGGTACCCAGGAGGGTGGAGGATGTGCAACCCCACAGGAGGAGGCTTGAAGACCCCCATGGGTGGGGATTTAAGGGACCCCCATGGGCAGGGGATGTGGGATCCCCAGGGGTGAAGGACGGAGGATCCCCATGGGTGGAGATTTAAGGGACCCCCATGGGCAGAGGATGGGGGATCCCCAGGGGTGAAGGATGGGGGGGATCCCCAGGAGTGAAGGATGGAGAATCCCCATGGGTGGGGATTTAAGGGACTCCCATGGGCAGGGGACGTGGGATCCCCAGGGGTGAAGGATGGGGATTCCCCACGGAATTTGTGGATCCCCGGGCATGGAGGATGGGGGACCCACACCGGCAGGGATTTGGGGATCCCCATGGGGCGAGGATGGGGCCGAGGGTGCAGCCACCAGCATCAGCGCAGGGAAGCGCTGTGCTCGGGCTGGGGCGGGGACACTGTGGCACAGAGGTGGCAGCTTGTGAAAACTTCCATGGGGCTTCCCGACCGGACAGGGCCCGCAGCGCCCGGCGGGGCGGTGGTCGGGGGTCGAGGTGGGCTCCTGGCTGGCAGCGCACGGCCAGGCGGAGCTGGCGGAGCTGGCTCGGGAACACGCCCTGAGCGGCCGAACCCTGCTGCGCCTGAGCGAGGGGTCCCTGCGGCGCATGGGGGTCACCCCGCGGAGCCGGCGCCGGGAGCTGCTGCGGGAGCTGCTGCGGCTGCGGCTGCAGCAGGAGCTGCAGGAGCTGCGGAGCATCGCTGGCGGTGAGCATCCCCCGGGGCAGGGGCAGGGTGAGCAGGGGCTGCCGCACCCCCTCGGGGGATGGTGTTGTGAGAAACGAGTCTCATTCTTTAAAAATTGTAACATTTTAATAAGGGATAAACCAAAAATAACAGCGCTGGGCGCATCGCCGTAGCTAGATGCAGACGGTTAAATATAACAATTCCTTTTAGAGATTTTATCATTGCTTTGGTCAAATGCATATTCATTAAGAGTATACATATTCATGAAGATTATACGTATTCAGACATTCCTTTGAGTTTACATGTTCCGGGAATTCTTTAGCTTATTTTGATCCCTGACCTCAGCTTCTTAGAGTACGTGCCACAATGCAGACGTGATTTTGAGAGTTTTGTATTTTTTTTTCTTCACAAGGCCCCTTGGACTGTGGTTTGACAATTATTATTTGTTTGACAATAGCCAAAGGGTCAGTGGTGGATTCCTCCTCCCTCTTTCAGTGTTATTTGCCAGGTTCTTTTCAATGTAAGCTTATCACACAGGTGTTTTAGCCATTTTTACAAGTACTTTCAATAATTTCACAATAGCTTTCAGTATTAGTTATTTCACTATTGTCAGTTAGTTACAAAAATAAAGGCATTAGTTATTGTTTCACAACTACAATTACTTGTGCAAAGGTTAATGTTATAATACACAGGAGAGTCTCTAATTTAATATTTTGCAAGCGCCTAAACTACAATACATATTTATCACACTGAAATATATAATCTACACCGGGATTAGGTTATTAACCATAAAAGGTTTGCATGTTATATTAAAAGCAGATAAAAACGTGATTACAAACTGTATTTCTTTATCAAAATCATTTGCAAGAGACAATATAATAGCAAAAGCCAACAACTATATATAGTTATTTATAACAGTGTCACCTTCCCCCCTCTCCCCAGAGTGATGTCCCTGTGGATGTCCCAGAGCCTGTGGGAGCAGAGGAGATGGCACGAGAGGAAAAAGCAGCTGGGACTGAGCAACACAAGCAGGAATAGCGCTGGAGAACCCCAAGATCACTGTGACCCCCCCCCCAAAAAAATCCAGAGCCTGCCTGCTTTATCCTGCAGGAGTTGATAAGCAGAACCTCAGAAGCAAAATTTGCTCCACGAGACTGGGCAGATACCCCAACCAGGCAGAATGCAGCTCTGGAACTGATCTTGTGTGAAATAGAGGATCACAAACACAAAGGCACTCATTGAAGTGCTGAAAAACTTTTGAAACGTTTGCAAAAATCTGTCATTGGGTTAAAAATGGCTCAGATTGTGAATCCAAGATATTGGAATTGAAGAAACAAGCCTGATGAGGCTAACAAAATAATGCTGGGAGCCACAAAATCTGGAAATGTTCTGGATGAACATTAGCAGATTGATTTTACTGAATTGCCCAGGCAAGGGGGATATAAATCCCTCCTAATTCTGGTGGATACCTTTTCTGGGGGGCCAGAAACCTTCCCTTGTCACACCAACCAGGTTAGGGAAGGGATTAAATTACTGTCAAATCAGAGAATACCTTTGGGAATGTCATCAGACAGGGATTCCCACGTTATTGCTGAAGTGATACAACAGCTTAGGAAAGCCTTGGGAATAGCTTGGGATCTTCAGACTCCTTGTAGGCTCCAGGTTAGTGGCAAAGTGGAGAGAGTGATTGTCGCTGTTCGACAAAAAATGAACACACACACGACAGCTCTCTTCACAGAAAAGGGAGGAAAAAGAGAGGAAGTTTATTGTGTAACCTCAATATATATATATATCTTTTCACAGGTGACTAGGGATTGGAGAATAAAGTCCAACCTCTCTAATCCCACAGGTCAAACCAACAGTCCATCAAGTCTCGCTTCCTCTAGAGAGGAATGCAAAACAATTATTATTTACATTAAAAAGGGGCGAGAACTAACTCCAAGAATTGCAAAACATCAAAAGCTAAAAGAAACATTCAAAAATCAGAACAACAAGTGAAATTACACAATTTTATTATTTATATATTATTAAATTATACAATTTAATTGTATATTTTTATAATTATATAATTATAAATATAATTATAAATATATTATTAAATTATACAATTGGGTAAAATATGTCAGGAAACCTCCTTGACTTGGGTCCAAACTTTACCTGCTGCTCTACTTCAAAGCAGAATTCAGCCGTGGGGCACCAGCAGAATCAGCCCCTGTGAGCTGCTCTGTGATCGACACTGCCAAGTGCCACACTCCAGGAAACACACAGAAAAGGAGGGGTGGATTTGAAAAATTCCCACATTTTTCTTAGTAAAACCTTACAGGATTTGCAGTGAGCAGTGGTGATCTCCAGAACGACACCAGGCCACGAGTTGCAGCCAGGAGAGTGGGTCTGCTTGAATTACTGGGGAGCTGCTCCACTCCAGCCAAAGTGGAAGGGACCTTTCCAAGCACTGCTGATGACTTTTACTGCGTTGAAACAGGACACAGTAAAATTAGGGATACATTGTTCCAGAATTAAAAACGCTGAAGCCCCTTGGGAAGAAGTCAAGAGCTTGTCACAAGCTGTTTTACAAACCCAAATGGCACCAGGCCTTGTTTTAGCATCACAAGGAGGAATATGCCCTGTCATTAACTCCAGTTGCTGTCTATTCATTGATCAAAGCTGTAGTGTCTACAGATGTCCAGGAAATCTGGAAACAAACCCAAATTTTACAACGCACAGCTCAAGACTCCACCTCCTGGGGATTTGAAGAAATCTGGACCAAACTTCCTTCCTGGGTACACAGCTGGACTTGGTAAAACATCTTGTTGGAATCTAAAGTGCTGGGAAATCTCAGAATAGTAGGTCTGTAAACCAAAATTTAGAATTAGAGACTGGGCTTGACCTGAAATCTTGGGAAAGACTTCCAAGATTAGGTGGTAGAAGTGAAAATGTGGATTTATAACTTAAAGCAGAGTGTGTCAAGTTGAGTAGAGGAAAGTTTAGTTTTAAAGCTTAAAAGTCATAGAGAAAGCAAAAGCAGTTACAAAGGTTAACAAGAGGTTTTAGAATATAATACTGTAAGTTTTTGATGTTAAGGGGTGATTGGTTAAGAAAGTTCACTCTGTAATAATACAAATTAACTTAGTATTGGTTTAATAACATAAATATCTAGTTGGCAGAATTTTATTGGCACATAAAGCCTTAAATTGTCTGATAAGCAGAAATCTTGTGACTTCACCATACTGCTAACATCTCTCTCTGCCTCTGTCAAAGATAACAAAAAAATAAATTGCACTTTCTCAAAAAACTCAGAAATCCCGTTTTGCTGTTTCAAGAAGAAATCCCTGCACATGAAATGTAAGGTGTAAAACTGTTATGTGAGAAATCATAAACTCACACCTGTTTATAATCACCACTATAAGAATCGCTGTATGGCTTTAGCCTGCATCAAGATTCAGAGTTTTAGCTGTTTTAATGCCTTACACTCTGAAAGGAAATATAAATCTTAAGAAACTTGTTCCCACAAGGAGCTTAGTCTCGGGCAAAGGGGCACTTGATAAAGACAGGAGAAAAGCATAGCCTTGGAGAAACAGATAAAGGGTGTAACTCAGGCAAACAGAAGTCATGCAAAATGTGAGCAGGATGCCAGCACAGCTCTGCAAGGCTGACAAAGCAGAGGTTATGCAAAAGAAGGATTATTGTCCTTACTCATAAGCGGGGATCAAGGAGCATGCCCCTAAAAAGGAGACTGGACATCAAAGACAGACCCCAAAGAACCACACAAGGACTTCTGGTAAGGGGTGTGACTATGTAAAATAAAGTCAAGTACGTGGGGATAACTAGTGAATATGCAATCAATGTGTATGATAAAAGCTCTGTTCATCCACCACTCATCAGACTTTATGGGAGGAAGTATCCCCCAAATGACCAGGGCTGCAATAAAGAATGGCTGCTTCCTAATGCTCAAAACTGTGTTAGAAAGTTTCCATCCAGCTGATTTCAGTATCAGTCTAGGGTGCAGAATTGTAACCTCAGGTGGTTTTTGTACCACTTCCAATAATTGATATTTGTGTCCCATGTTTGGTCGATGCACCTTGTGCTGATAACAAACCACTCTCTCTCCAGGGCATGCACTACACCAAAAGAATCTGTCCAGATGTTCACTTCCTTTCACTCAGTTCCAATGCTCATGTTAAAGCAACCAGTTTGTCCTTCTGCACCAAAACATCTGAGGCTGGAGCCTTGGATTCAATTACCTCACTCAGGGACACCATCGAGTATCTTGGTGTGCTTTCCATTGCAAACAAAGCTGCTTCCACCCGTGTACAGTTCCCACTGTGGGTTCTCTGATGGTGTCTTGGTTTGAAAAGACAAAAGTATCTGCTAAGGAAGGCAGGAGCTTCCCGTGGAATGGAAAATGTAAACCCCGTCCCTCTGAATTGCTATAATTTTGAAATCAAGGGGCTCACAGGCAATGATATGGGAATAGGAATAATAGTTCTTTACTAGGAGATTAAAAATAAAAATGCAGTAATAAAAAAAACCAAACCCACTTATAGAGTCAGGATCCAAGCTGACACCCTGTGGGTCAGGCTGCTGGTGGCAGTGCCATTCCATGGTGGCTGCAGTCCCAGGGGCAGATGTGGCTCTGTTGAAGTGATGCTCCTGGAGAAAAGTGGATTTCTTTGGCTGAAGGTCCAGTGGTGAGAGATGGGCCTGCTCTTCCTCGGAGAATCCAGTGGGGAAGGCTGCTTGGTGTTCCCAATCCCAGCTTTTTCTCCAGGTAGGAATGCTTGGTGTTCCCAACCCCAGATTTTTATCCAGTGGGGAATGCTTGGTGTTGCCAATCCCAGATTTTTCTCCAGGTAGGAATGCTTGGTGTTCCCAATCCCAGATTTTTCTCCAGGTAGGAATGCTTGGTGTTCCCAATCCCAGATTTTATCCAGGTAGGAATGCTTGGTGTTCCCAATCCCAGATTTTTTATCCAGGTAGGAATGCTTGGTGTTTCCAATCCCAGATTTTTATCCAGGTAGGAATGTTTGGTGTTCCTAATCCCAGATTTTTATCCAGGTAGGAATGCTTGGCTGCTCCTCCTGGCTGGAGCATTTCCCAATGGGATAATGTGATTTTATCAGTGACACTCACTGAGCCCCTAACAGAGCCTATCACCCTGGAGGGAGGCTGGGTTCTGGAAGAGATAAAGAAAACTGCCCCAGCTGTTTTTTAACATCTGTCCCATTGACAGAGAATTATCCCAGCCCCTGCCCCAGTTTCAACAGATGGTGATAGAATACACACTGCTGGTTACATCTTCTACAGCAACCCAAGACAAATGGGCTGTCCTTTAAATCCAGCCAGCTGGAATAAACTTCTTTGGTTGTTTGTAGGCAATCACATCCTGGAGTACTTTCTACTTTGGTGGCTGACAGAAACACAGCAGGATTAACACCAGGGGTGGGTTTGAGGGTCCAAAGTACCACTTGGTAGACAGGCACTGGCCCCCTTTTTGTTCCAAGCCCACCTGTGGTACCATCTGTGGTACAGAGACTGCCCTGCTCCATCCCAGAGTGAATTTAGGAGCTTCCTGAATCAACAGCACCGTAGCCATGACTGCTGACAAGCAGCTGGGCCATCCTTGGCATAAGGGAATAATTCAAAAGGTCTCATGGGATCTGGCAAACCCAAAGCTGGAGCCATCATTAGTGTTTTCTTAAATGTTTGAAGGCAGCTGAAGTATCATCAGTCCACATAATAAAATTTTTATGGGCAGTTTGTAAAGCCCATAAAAAGGTTGAACAATAATCAGAATTTCTGATCTACTGCCTGACATTTCTGAGAAAAGAACACAATTCCTTTACAGTTCATGGCACATGCTTACTTTCCTTTGACCTCAGAGAATTTCAAAACCCAAGAAGGTCATAGTCATTTTCTTCACTTGGGTCTTCTCCCTCAAAAGCCTGAAACTATTTAACCTTAAGAAGTTTCACAATTCAACAGGTCTCAGTACTATTCTTTAGTTTCAGTGCCTAGCAGGACATCATCAACATATTGTAACAGAGCCCTTTGTGGATTAAAAGACTTTGGTTCTTCTAATTCCTTTACCAGTTAATTCCCAAAAAAACTGTGGGGGTATTTTTAAATCCTTGTGGCAGTGCAGTCCTGTCTGTAGATTTTCCCTCTCTAATGTGAATATTTCCTGGTTGATACAGCTTAGAGGTGTGCAGAGAAAAGTGTCCTTTGAATCTATTGCAGTGAAACATTACCAATTTTCTTTTAGCGTGCTAAAGAGTGTGTATGGGTTAACTACTATGCTATTTTATCGATTGCTCTTAAGTCTTTTAATTTGAATGTCCCCTTCCTGAAATTTGATCTCTGCACCCAATTTTTCCAGTGATTTTTCTCCTAATAATGGTTTTGGAGAGTTAGGCAGGTACTTTACACAGTCAAAACCCATAGAAATTAATTGGTCCAATGTTCCTTGGTTCCAAGTTATGCTGTCGCTAGTACATGGTTTCCTATTGGTTACAGATTTCTTTGCCTGCAATCCTTATTTGGTCCCCATTCCTTGCTTCTCTTATCAGTCTTTTCTGTTATCAGTCTTTTGTAGACTAGGTGTATCTGACCATGCCAGGGGTGATATGTACAGCTGTGTTCCTTGCTGGTCCTTATCTTTTGTGCATCTTCTGTGCTACTCCCGGTATGTTGAGATGTTCAGCTCACCAGGTCTCCAGCACTAAAACAGTCCTTTGAAAAGAAACTTCAGTTCTTTTTCCCTGCAGGGCAAAGGTGAACAAAACCCCTGACTAAAGTTACGTAAAATTTTGTATCATTTCCCACAGGAATACCTGCCTTCGGTTGTGTTGGAGTCTAGAATTCTGAGAAGTATTTCTTTGCGTGTTTTAAGGTATCCATACCCCCTGACAAACACTGTTTTTAACCTGTGTCCATGGAAAGGGCTCCCTAGACTTTGGGATGAAACAGAACTTTCAAGAATGTGGATTAGACAGTACCATAAAATGTAGTTTATCACAGGGTGAGAATTTTAGATTTCTGGGTTTGTTAGAATGGTAAGCAGAAGAAGGCAAGATGGAGGATCCTTGTGGTTTTTAAGCTTCTTCCTCCTTCTTCATCTGCCCCATATTCCACAGTGTAGAATCACATGCATAGAAATAGTTACTGAAAGACAAACAGAAATAATGTATGTTCTTATTGATAATTGGATGAATTATCTGTAAGAGAGCCTTGAATCTGTGTGTTTGGGGGACAAATTGATGCTTTTCTCCCTCACGCCAAGCTGGTGTTAAGCCTGGTGTGCTGAAACTCAAGATAAGACTATAATAAACAACCTAAAGACGGAGAGAAAAGCAAAGAGTCCAGTTTGCTTTCTTCTTAACAAGGACTTTCTGAAAAGCCTCCCTTCTCAGGGAGAGACATGTGGGAGTGGAAACTCCCACAGGTTGCAATGCAAGATGAAACCAGCAGTATGTATCCTGTTATCAGCTGTTAAGACCAAGTAGGGCAGTTTTCTTTATCTCCTCCATGACCCTTCCCTCTTAACTTTGGGGGGATATTTTCTGTTAATGAGCCAGCTGTTAAAACCAGGTGATCATTATCTCTTCCAGGATCCATCCTTCCTCCAGGGAGATAGCCTCTGTTAATGGCCCAGTGAGCCTCACAGCATGGCTGATAAAATCACATCATCCCATTGGGAGAGGCTCCAGCTAGGGGAGCAGCCAAGCATTCCCACCTGGATACAATCAGAGATTTGGAACAGCAAGGCAGCCTTTGCCACTGGATTCCCAGAGGGAAACCAGGCCCATCTCTCACCACTGGACCTCCAGAGGAAAACTCCTCCCTTCTACAGGATCATTGCTCCAGCAGAGCCACATCTGCCCTCCAGGAGGGCTGCAGCCACCATTGGGACCAGTGGGATTGCCACCAACACCCTGACCCACAGAGGGTCAGGCTGGATTCTGATTGTCAGTGATTTTGTACAACTGCATTTTATTTTAGTGTTCCTATTAAGTTATAGGGTTTTTTTGTTTTGGTTTGGTTTTTTTTTTTTTTTTTGTTTTTTTTTTTGTTTTTTTCATATTAGTAAAGAACTATTATTTCTATCCTCATATCTTTACCTGAGAGCCCCATAATTTCAAAATTATAGTAATTCAGAGGGAAGGGGTTTACATTTTCCATTCCAAAGGAGGCTCCTGCCTTCCTTAGCAAACACTTTTGTTTTTTCAAACCAAGACACACCACATTCCTGGTGTTGGTCCTTTAATCCTCCCCACCCCAAACCCAGGGCATTTCCCACCTGCCCTGTGGCTTCCTGCTCCAGGGGGTCCCATAGCCTTGTGCCAGTGCTGAGGGAGAAACTCCCCCATAGCATCAGTGTTTCTTCTATGCCAGAAGCAGAGGAAGATTTTGGGGGGAGCCTGGCCCCATTGCCTGGCACCCCAGATTCTGGGTGCTGGCACTGTTTGTGCCCTTTTCCTGTGCTGGAAAGTCAGGGACAGGGTGGCACCTGGACTTTACTTCACTCTGGAGAGTTTTTGCTCTCGCAGGGAACTGCCAGAACTGCTCAGCTCTTGACTGAGGCAAGATCTCACCAGCCCTCACCTGGAGCTCAGCTCAGAGTGACCCATCGCCGTCTCTTCGTGTGTGTCCTGGGATTTTGGAACCTGTTCTCTCTCTCCCTGACCTGCTGAGAGCTGCTGTCCCGCAGCCCTGCGCCTGCTGTTTCTTGAGTTTTCCCCACGCCTTGTTCTACACCCCCTGCCCAGCCAGGATGTTCTCTACGGCTCCAGTTACCGCAGCTGACCTTTGGATACATCTCACCTACCTTTGGATACATCCCACCGACCTTTGGATACATCTCATCCCCCAGGACTGCTGCTCTCTCTAATAAATAGGGTACCGAAGGGGGGAAGGTGCTAGTGGCAGAGGAAACTGTGGCTGTTTTCTCTAGTTCCATTCATTGTTAACACTATAGTAATTGTTATTTTATCTTATTAGACACACTAGTAAAGAACTGTTATTCCTACCCTCACATCTTTGCCTGAGACCCCTTTAATTTCAGAATTATAGCAATTCAGAGGGAGGAGGTTTTTGCATTCACCAGTCCAAGGGAGGCTCCTGTTTTTGTTTTCCTAGTAGACACACCTGCCTTCCAAACTAAGACACCAGGGAATCTCTCTGGCCTGAACAAGCACAGGGGATGATGGCTTTGGAGGTTGTGTCTGGGGTCCCTGCGTTGTTCACAGCACAGAACAGATGTGATGGCACCAACAAGCATCTCCCCACATCCCTCCTCTCCTCAAAGCTTGGGGTATTCACTTGAAGAAAAGAAGACTTCAGTGAGACCTTAGAGCACCTTCCAGAGCCTAAATTGGCTCCAGGAGAGCTGGAGAGGGACTGGGGACAAGGCATGGAAGGACACAGGGAATGGTGGGATGTTGGGAAGGGATATGTTCCTGTAAGGGTGGATCATTTCTGGGATTCCATGATCCAGGCTAAGGGGAGCAAGGTGGGTGGTTTCTAGCCAGGAGTCCCAAGTTCTGCCCAGCTCCTGCTGCCTTTCATGGAATCACAGAGTCATTAAAGTTGGAGAAGACCTCCAACATCCTCAAGTCTACCTCTCACATAAAAATGTATCACCCCAAACCAGGCAGCAGCACTTTCACTTTCACCCTGCTGTAGGAAAACACACGATTTACAGGAAAGCAGCAGCTACTCCCCCACTGCCCCCAAAAGAGGGATAGCAGCTCCCTCCAAAAGAGCCAGGGCTGGGTGAGCTATTCTGGGCTTCTCCCATCTCGGGACATGCACGGCACAGAGGGAGAAGGTCGCTGCTTCTGTTGCCTTTCATGGAATCATAGAATCATTAAGGTTGGAAAATACCTCCAACATCCTCAAGTCCACCTGTAACAAAAAAACTTATCACCCCATACCAGGCAGTAGCACTTTCACNCCTGCTTTAGCAGGGAATTCTTTGGGTGTTGGAAATGTCCCTGTGGAAGCAGGCTAAGCTGAAGTGGGAAGGGAGGGCCCAAATCCCTGCTCTGTAGGTGATGTCGGAACTGTCCCTGTCTTGGAATGGGGCAGCCACTGCTTCTCTGGGAATTCCATCGCTGACCCCCACAACTCTCCCAGGGAACAATTCCTTCCCAATATCTCCTCTCACCCTGGCCCCTGGCAGTGGGAAGCCATTCCCCCTTGTCCTGTCCCTCCAGGCCCTTGTCCAAAGACTCTCTCCTGTTATTTTTCACATCTGTGCATCTCCAGCTCTCACAGTTTATAATATCATTACCAGCAATCAGCACAGGAGTTAAGGGTCAGAGGTTTATAAGAGAGGAGTGTTGATCATGATAGAGCCAACTGAACCACAGCTGCGTGGAATTTGGACCATAATTCAGTGATCTGACTCCAAATGGGTGGTTCCACTTCTACATTCTGCTACCTGATTTCCTGGCATTATCCTGCTGCCTGAAGTACAGGTGAAGCCGCACCCACCGGAGAGCCAGGGCTGCATAAAGAGGGGCTGGGATGGGCCGGGCTGCTCCCATCCCGGGAGCTGCGGGGCACGGAGGGAGAAGGTAGGGCCCTGGGGCTGAGCTGCGGGGCTGGCAGGCGGGAGCAGCCGGGAGCGGGATCTTGTTGGTCTGGTGCCTCGTGTTGCCTGTGCTTTGGCACGGCTGGGGAGATGGCAGGGCAGGGGAAGAGGGCTCTGAGGGCAGCGGGCGGGCGGGGGCTGCTCCTGCGGGGCTGCAGGAAGGTGCCTTTGGTGGCAGCGGTTTGGGGGAGCTCGGGGGAGCCGTGTGCGCTGCGGGGGCTGAGCTGGGAGCGGGGCCGGGCTCAGAGGTTGGGCCAGATGTCTGCACTGCCCTGAGAACAGGGGTAGTGGGACTGATGCCAGGGGTGGGTCCTGGTCCTGCGCTGCTCATTCAGGAGCAGAGCAGCTTCGAGGTGATGAGGGGCAGGCATGGGACATCCTGCTTGGTCTCCAAGCCCAGGGGGTCAGTTCTTCCTCTGCCCCCCCGTGCAGCCAGGCTGGGATTCTCCTCTCTGACAGTCTCAGCCTCACCACCCTGAGCGCTCTGCTCTCTGGCACAGCCGCACAAAGGTAGCAGTGTGCCCAGAGCCCCTTTCCCTGGGGCAGGCCTGGGGAAAACACTCTCGGGGGGCTGTTCCTGTGACACGGGGTGCAGGCATTCCCATGGCAGGTCCTGCTGCCAGCCTTGCTGCTTCCCACCTTGGCTTCCAAGGAGGAACTCGATGCCGACTTGTGCCCTCAAAGTGCTGAGTGCCTCTCTGCGGGCACTGACACGGTCGCATGGGGCTTTTTCCCTGTTCCCGCAGCAATGGGAAGCCGTGCAGGGACTGCCAAGGGTACCTGGGGGCAGGTTCAGGCTGTGGCTGTGCTGGAGTTAATGTTGTCCAGGGCAGCCTCTGGCTCCTGAGACTGAACCAGTGCTGGCAGTGCTGCGGTGGGAGAGAATGTGGGAGGGGACAGGGCTGGGACAAGTGTCCCGAGTGGACAAGGTCCAGCAGTGACCCTGAGGCAGCAGTTCCCTTCCCGAGCAGCCATCCTGCACTGAGGCTCTGCTGCCCGGGGAGCAGCTGGACATGGCCCAAAGCTAACAACTGGTGTCTGAAGTCCCTCCTGCGCTCTGCCAGCACGCCCAGCATTCCTCTGCTGCTGGACTGCCCTTTTCTCAAGCCAGCAGCTTTTCCTGCTTCTGCTGTCCCCCTCCTGTCCCCACCCTGCTGGTGGGGGCTCAGTGCCTGCTGGGATCCAAGCCCAGCGCTGCTTCTCCCCCCTCTCCAGGGCCCTGAGGTTCCCCCCAGCAGCAGCTGGGTGATGTGGGCAGTGGTGGGACGGGGCCCATGCTGCCCCATTGTCAGTGCTGCTCCCCTGGCTCTGCCCCCTGCACACCTTGTCTGCTGCCCCGAGAGCTCAGATGTTCCCTGCACAGCCTCTCACCCGTCAGCACCCTCAAGTCCTTCTGCTCAGGGCTGCTCCCAATCCCTTCTCTTCCCAGCTTGTGTCTGTGCCTGGAACTTCCCAGGCCCAGGATTGTGTCTGTGTCTTTGTGTCTGTATTTGTGTCTCTGATGTCTCTGGGTGACACACTCAGCTTCAGGGTTGATCCTGCAAACAGGAAAGCACCAGGCACATCCGTGGTGCTGGGAAGCAGACCCTGGCTCTTGTGCCATCCCAGGCCTGGCTCCATCAGCCGGGTGGGAGCAATCCCCAGGGCCGCAGCTGCTGCAGAGCCTCTGCCAGCAGGCTGGGGCCTCTGCCAACACCTTAGGGGAAGTTTCTTTTCTTCCTCCACAGCCATGGCTTCACAGGAGGACACAGAAAAGGAGAATGCAAAGGCACAGCTCTTGGCAGAGGAGTTTCGGAAGGAAGGACTGGATGTTGGATACTGGCTGCCCGTAGTGTCTCAGATCCTGGGAATCGAGTGCAGAGAAGCCCTG
Source organism: Certhia americana (assembly GCA_018697195.1). Classification (NCBI taxonomy): domain Eukaryota; kingdom Metazoa; phylum Chordata; class Aves; order Passeriformes; family Certhiidae; genus Certhia; species Certhia americana. Next base: position 316,948 of record JAGMWU010000049.1, read on the forward strand.
CAACATCTGGAATATGAAGACTATCTCAAGCTGGAGTGTGAGGCAAGACACTCCTGGGAGAAAAAGGCACTCCAGAAAGTCCTGAAAATAACAGTTAACAAAACAACAACTAAAGAGCTGCAGAAGGAGCTCTTGGAGAAGACAAAGGAAAGACAAGCAGTGGCCAAACAAGCCCTGAATGATCTGACAGAAATGCTCAAAAGCCACAGCCACAGCCAGGATGCTGTGAGGGAGAAAGCAGAGACTCTGTGGAAAGCCATGGAGACTCCCAAAGAGTTCTGGCCACCAGCAAAGAAACCCTTGGTGGATATGCTGGAGAGCATCCATAAGCAGCTGGAGCAGCAGGAGCAGGAGCTGTCATCAGGCAGGAGGGAGAACATCTGTGACACAGAGGTGCTGAGGCGGGCGTCAGGGGGCCTGGCCCTGCAGGGCATCTACAGAACCAGCAGACCTGAAGATGTGCTGGCAAAGCGAGAGCAGCTCCTGAGGGTTCCTGAGGGATTCCAGCTCACTGGTCCAGAGCAAGGATCGCTGCTTCAGACAAAGGAGTTCTCCTCCTCGACGGCAGAATACGCTTTCACCAAGTCCATGGAGCAGCTGGGGTTCACTATGAACATTTCTGCCAGCGCCAGCTTCTGGAGTGTCCTTCTGAGAGGAGGTGTAGATGTCTTCAGCTCCTCACAGTCACAGAACACCCAGCAGTCCCACTCTGAGCAGAGCTACTTTTGCACCACCAAGTACCAGTACATCCCTCTGGCCTCCTGCTTCTTCCAAAGGCATCAGCTTCACCTCTCGGACGCGGCTCTGCAGGAGCTGCAAGACCTGGAGAAGTTTTTGAGCTTCACTCAAGAAGACAAGGCCCCCCTGCTAAACAGGTGTCAGAGGTTCTTCAGCAGATTTGGGTCCCACATAAACCAGGGTCCTCTCCACTTTGGGGGGATATTCTGGTGGAAGGCGTCTACAGAAGGATTCCGAGCCGAGCAGCGGGAGGAGATGAAGCGACAAACGTCTGAAGCCCTGAACAGCTTTGTCAGGGCCAGCTGGGCTGACTTCATGGCAAGTGCTGCAGGGGCCCTGGATGTTTCTAAATCCAGCTCAAAGGCTTCTGTCGAGGGAAGAGCCACTGAGAGCTCCCATACAGCAATTCAGCTCTATGTGGTCACCACAGGGGGCCCACCAGACACAGCTTCTCTTTCTCAGTGGAAAACGGGGCTGGTGTCTGATAACACAACGTGGTGTGTTATCGACCGTGGCTTTGAGCTGATCCCAGTGTGGGACATCATCCTGTACAATCACAGCAGGGATTTTAAGTCCGTTGGTCAGATGAGCAGAGCCCTCCAGGACTCATATAAAGCACTGATGAATCAGAGCGTCGGCACCATTTTTGGAGAGGAAATAGAAATTGCAGTGCAAGAGGCCCAAGATTTCATGGGGACTGTGAAGGCCTGGGAGGGGACAGTGGATGAAAGGAAGCTTCTCATGCTGATGGAGCTAAAAGATGATCTATATTCAAAAACCAGGATCCCCAGTTTGTGGACCAGCGTGTGCCTGTCAGACAAAGCCCTGCAGCACTTCCTGGTGAACACCGTGCGGAGCTGCCAGGAGTCACCTCCAGCAAACACCACCTCGATCAAGGTAATGTTAAAAATCCTCCTGGATCCTCATATCTACTCTGTCAAGGACTTCCCTGAGGCTTCCTTCATTATGCAATGGATCTTCCAGACTGAGCACTCACTGCCCAAACTTCCCAAAGTCTCTGAGCTTGAAGACCTCATCAAAACACTGCAGCAAATGAAGGAACACATTTATGCTGTCACCTATGCACCAGGAAGCTCTGCTTCTGCCATTCATGAAGCAATGATAAAAGCCACCCTGACCAGCAGCCTCACCATTTATTCCTTTCTCCAGTCTCTACGGGAACGGGATGAGAAGGGCATGGAACTGTTGGTGCTCTTGATTGCAACCAGCACAGGGTACCTGGTGGAAAGCAGCACTTTTCAGCACCTCCTTCGACACACAGAAATTGAGTACATGGCCAAGGAAATGGAAAAGGCACATGAGGAGTACGTGAACCTGAAGGAACAAGATGCCAACAGAGCTGAGGCCTTCCTTCTGCTGAGGGGTCTGACTGTGACACCAGAAAGTCAGGATCTGTCCCCTGAGCAGAAAAGGGAGCGCTTAGTTTTCATGGAAGATCACATGAAAGGCTTGTGGTCCACACGGATAAAGAATCTCCTCCAAAAGCACAGTGGAGGTGAAGACTGGCAGTGGCTGGAACAGGACTTGAATTCCTTGATTAGCGGGTGCTTGGATGAGAAACTGGACGAACAGAGGATGCAGGACATACACAGAGATCTGGAAGACACTTTTGCAACACCTGATCCCCCCAGTCAGTCCCAACCCAAGTCAGACAGCAGCCAATCCAAAGCAAATGAAGCCACTGCAAACCAGGAGTTCCTCCAGTTGCTCAAGCGCCTTGGACTCGACGGTCACTATCCCAGAAAATTGGGGATGGGAGATTTCTACAGCATCAACAAGACATCTCTGCAGGACAGCCAGCCCAGCCAGGACATGGAACTGCCACGTTACTTCTTGCAAAAGCTGTTAGGTGTGGATTACCGGGTGAGGTACCTGACTTGCAGGGATGAGAACAACTCAGGACGTGAGACTGTGACAGAAAGTACAGAGCAAGAGGATGAACCATCAGAGTCCTTTGAAAACTTCCTTGATGATTTGGAGGAAGCCTCCCCTGAACCTGCAAGCAGGGACAGCCATGTGCACCCCATGGACCTGCAGATGGCCATTTTCCACTGCGCTGATGACTTCCTGAGACAGACCCTTGCAACCAAGCTGGCGTTCTGCCAACTGGCGCTGCCTCTGCTGGTGCCCAACCCAGACACTTCTGACATCGAGTTCCCGCTCTACGCCCTCAGCCAAATCCAGAGGAGCTGGAAAGAGGCGGAGAAGTCGGGAAAGCAGGCTGGAACAAAGAGTTACAACACCCAACTCATCTTTCAGGCACAGACACCCATCGTGTCCTTCATCCGCATTGGCAGCTCGGCCTCCTCTTCCAAGTCCCAGCTCCTGAACGCTCTGCTGAGCAGACGCAAACACGACACTTTCTTCCACCGCCACTGCAGAGGCAGCACCACAAAGCGTTTGCTGATGGAAGGGGTGGTGGAGATCGCCTGGTACTGTCCCCGTGGCAGCCCTGATGACACCTTTGGGTGTTGTGTGGCTTTCTGTAACCTGCATGGAGACGCCAGGGATCACGGAGCACAGCTGCAGTTCCTGCAGGAGATTTCTGCTGTCAATGTGGCTCTTGTGTGTGATTCGGAGCACTTGGACAACAGAGGGAAAAAGCTTCTGCAGGACCTGTGGGAATCACAAAGGCCTTTGCTTTGTCTTCTCACAGAAAAAGAGAATGTGACAGCTGGCAGATCCAGTAAAAAAATAAAAATAGGGATCAGGAACAGAAATGAAGCAGAACTGCTGGACCAGCTGGCGAAAACCATCGGGAATCTCCTGGAAGGGTCTAATCCATGTTTCAGCCTGGACGCCTGCATGGACAAAGCTCGCCAGCACGGATTTGTAGTGGATGCAGATCAACCTGCATGTGTGACAGCCAAAGCAAAGGCAAAGGAGCTGGTGGAGTTTCTGAAGCAAGAGAAGCTGTCTGAGATCAAATCCCAGCTGCTGCCGCTTCAAGGAAAGCTGTGGTACCAGTGGTGCCAAAAGGACAAAGAACTCACTCGCCTGCAGGAGAAGGGGAACAAGAGCATTGAGCATCATCGCAGCCAAATTGAAAATGAGAAGGCAGAACTGAGAAGAAAGCAACTCGAGCAAGCTTTTCCTCTCAACCCACTGATGAAATCATTCCTTGGCTTTCTCCAGGCTCAGCCAGCAGATACCAAGAAATACTTCCTGCAGTGGATGAAGGTCTTTATGGACGAGCTGTCCTGTGGTCGCCTTGAAGAATTGAGGGAACTCTATCAGAAGTTATGGTCTGAAATCTTGACAGCAAAGAAAAGCAAGGACAAAACCAATGTCAATGCTGAGATGTTGAATCAGCTGGATTCTGTCTCTGATGAACTCAACGATTCATCCATTGGTCTGGAGCATTTTCTGAGAGAGGTAGGGCAGATTTATGAAGCTCTACAATTCACAAAGACAAAGAATGACAATTTTGTCAAACTGCCAGAAATTGCAGCAGATCTGATGGTTTCAGGATATCCTGTGGAGCTGATGGATGGGGATGCTTCTTACGTGCCCTTGCGCTGGGTGGGAGCAATCTTTGACAGCTTAATTGAGAGGCTGGGGGACAAACGAGTGTTTGTGCTCTCCGTGCTGGGCATCCAGAGCACAGGCAAGTCCACGCTGCTGAATGCCATGTTTGGTCTGCAGTTCAACGTCAGCGCAGGGAGATGCACCCGCGGAGCCTTTATGCAGCTCATCCCAGTGGGCGAGGAGCTGCAGCAAGAACTGGGCTTTGATTTTGTGCTGGTGGTTGACACAGAGGGACTTCGTGCCATTGAGATGGCAAATAAACAGTCCCTGAAGCATGACAATGAGCTGGCCACCTTTGTCATTGGTATTGGCAACTTGACTGTGATCAATATCTTTGGGGAAAATCCATCAGAAATGCAAGATGTTCTCCAGATCGCTGTGCAGGCTTTCCTGAGGATGAAGAAAGTCAATCTTTCCCCCAGCTGCCTCTTTGTCCACCAAAATGTGGGAGAAATAACTGCCAAGGAGCAGAACATGAAAGGACAAAGGCGTTTGCAGGAAAAGCTGGATGAAATGACACGAGTAGCTGCCCAGCAGGAATTCTGTGACATCTCGTCCTTCAGCGATGTCATTGGCTTTGATGTGAACACCCACATTCACTACTTTGCTCACCTGTGGGAAGGAGACCCCCCAATGGCACCCCCCAACCCCACCTACAGCCAGCACGTCCAGCAACTAAAGAGCAAAATCCTCCAGGCTGCCAAGGAGTCAAAGCGCAGCATTTTGAGGCTCTCCAGTCTGAAAGATCGTATTGGTGACCTCTGGAACGCTTTGCTGAATGAAAACTTTGTTTTCAGCTTCAAGAATTCCCTGGAGATCGCTGTGTTCAGGAAGCTGGAAAGTGCCTTTAGTCAGTGGAGCTGGAGGCTGAGGAGTCACATCTTAGATGTACAGATGAGATTGGACAACAGAATTCGGAATGGGGACTGGCAGAATGTCACCAGAGAACACCTTGAAAAGCAGGTGCAAGAGACAAGTGATGCCATTGAGAGAGAAGTGGAAAAGTATTTCAGGGAAGACAAAGACCGTGAGACACTGGTCCAGTGGAAATCCAGCACAGAGCAGAAGTTGAAAAAACTAAAAGAGACTCTTCTTCATGAAACAGAAAAGAAATGTGAGAATCTTATTGAGCTACAGAAGGAGAAGAAGAAACTGGATGCAAGGAAGGTGATATATGAAGATGAGCTCCTGAGAAGGAGTAGGGAGCTGGCTGTGACTGTGAAAGGGAAGAGCCTCAGTGAGAGAGAACTGAGAGATCACTTTGTTGTTGTCTGGAACCTGTGGTTTGTCGAAGTCTCCCGTGCTGTTCCTCCTCCGGAACAGGTGGATATCGATGCAGAAATCCAAGATGTCCTTCTAGAGATTTTTAAGGAGCCAGGTTTCCATACACGGATCTCATCATTTCCCAAAGGCAGAACATTTTCTTTTGACTTAGAGAATCATGTCATGATAAAAAAGCATTTTGGTGTCATCCCTAGGAGGATTTGTGATGCTGATGTGAATGACTTACAGCACATCACAGACAACATCATAGCGCGTGTGAAGGCAAACATTGGTAAGAAGGAAAAGGAGAAACGAGATTACAGTCGAAATTTTATTTATGAAGTACTCAGTGAAGTACAGGAAGGTGTGAACTCTGTCCCCAGCGATGCTAAATGTACTTTTAACAGAGAGTACAGCATGGATTTATCTCTGTATCTGTGCAATATGGCAGCGGGAAGGTTTAAAGCCATGCACGAAGCATTCCAAAGGGCAAATGACCCAGCTATGTACCTGAGGAGCAAAAGAGATGATTTCTTCCAATGTTTCCAGATTTCCTGCCAAGGAGCCACTTCAATCACAATATTTGCTGGTTTCCTTTGTGACAAGATTGAATTAGCTCTTTACCTGAAGGTCTATGAGAGGATGGCTAAAGCCATTGCTGACGATCTGCAGGCAAAATTCCCTTATTTGAGGGGCAAGACAGCCAATCAGAAAGTTTGCAACCTGAGATACCTGGCAGAAGAAGAAAATATTGAGTCTTTCAAGCAGTACTTTACGTTTGCGAAAGGGTTTTTTCAGGTTTACATTGACTCCCATGTTGAGAGTTACTGTTTAGATGGGAGCAGGATGCTGGAGAAGTTTTTAGATTCCTCCCTTAATCATCTCTATCAAAACATCCTGTCAGCAGTTTCTTTATCTACCCAAATGGTCAAAGACAGAAGAGACAGAGAAAATAAAAGCATCTCTCTGTGTCTGGATGAATTTTGCAGGCAGCTGACAGAAGCAATCAACTTGCCCAGAAGTTTCCTGAAGGGCGTCGAGCACCAGGAGGTCACAGACATTGAGTTCCTGAGCAGTGCGGGCTGAAAGCCAGAATCCTCTTGCCTTCTTGCCATAAACATTTCCCTCTGCTTTGTCCTAAAGCCACACCAAACCCCCTTCTTTGGGGCAGTCATCCTTGTTGTGGTTTAACATCTGGTTTTCATCTGTGGGGGTTTGTTCCCTGCGGGGGAGATCTGGTGGAGCAAGTCAGCAGGCTGGGTTTGAAGATTGACACTGGCTTAAAACATTTGAAATACTCGAACATTCCTCTGTGGAAAAGCACATTTAAAAACTAACCAAGCCCAGGAAAACTCTCTTGCCTTCCAGCTTTTGAGGAGGTAACTGGCTGAGCCAAGCCTGTGTGGCCACGCAGCCGGGATGGGCTGGGACCAGCTGGGACTGCTTCATGTGGCCCGTGTGGCCTGGTTGGTGTGCAGCTCAGCTGAGATTTCTGCTGGCACCACGCCGTGCCACGGAGACTATCCCAGCGCCATGAGCAACCACACAGCCCAGACTGCTTCAGGCAGTTTTCTCTCACAGCTCTGGTCACTTCTCGTTTGCTGCTCTGGCTCGATTTTCCCTTACAGCTCTCAGCTGTCCCTCTCTGGTGCTCCATCTCCTTTCTTTTCTCGTGGCCTAATTATCGCCACCATGCTGGGGATCACCAAATGTCACAGGCAGGGGAGTTGGAGAGACGACAGGACATCAGAGTTCATGAGGCAGAGAGCGATTTAATGGTGTGCACAGCTCTTATATAGGCTATTCAAAAGACTCCATGTTCAAACCTGTTTGGCTGTGGGGCTGACAATTCTGTGTCTCTGAAACTTCATAGCTGAAGGCTTGTCAGGATCTTCCCAAGGAAAAGCTTCTCACTTTCCCAAGAGAAATTTTGTAAACATACTCTCCAAACAATATTCTTTCTTGAAACAACAGGTGGTGTTTTTCATCCTTGTTTTCATAACATAGAATATATTGTTCCTCTTACTTAGCCCATGGTAATATGGAAGGTGGTGTTCCTATTCACCAGTCACCTTTTACTTAGCGAACTACCCTATAAGGTGTTCCATTTTATTATTAAAGATTCCTCGTTTCAACCTTCTGATGAACATATTTGGTGTCTGTGTGTTTCTGTTCATCAGTAACAGCGATATCTGGTGACAGCCCGATGAGTAGCCCAAGTTAAATTTATATGAAATATGACTCCTTTAACCCCAGCCAAGGAACTGCTACTCAAACTATGGCAAGACATTCTGCAGATCCCTGACAGACAATTGAAAGCATTATATCTTTGGGGAAAAGAGCATGGTTTTATCAGAAATGCCGATGAAGCCGTGTCTTTAAACCGCTGGCAACTTGTGTTGGACAGCTTGTTGGAGGCATTGTGCTTTGGAGAGTGCAGGTGTTGGTGCAGAGCCAGGAGAGGGATGAGTCCAGGTGGGGTCCTGGGCAGAGATCGGGGTGGGGCTGACCCCAAACCGGACTGGAGCAATGTGGGTGTCGGTCACAGGGAAGGTGTGGCTATGCCAGAGCAGGAGGAAGCAGGCCATTACCAGAGCTGGGGCGGTTTTTTCCATGTCTCCGTGGAGACACAGAGATGGCGCATTTCCAGCTTGGAGTCCTTCCTGAGAGCACCACCATGTCGCCATGAGTTGCCACGGCAGCCGCGGAGACAAGCACACAGACAGTTTCAGTTAGGATATCAGGCTCCAGATTTTTTACATGTTGAGAAAGAATTAAGAGTTACTATTTGTTATATTATTGTTGCATAGTTAATGTTTTTGTAGTGTTAGTAGTTAGTATCACTATTAAATAATGTTAGCAATCACTTATTTTGTACCCCCCACACACTGTATCCTTACCCTAAGTTGCTGTATCCTGTTTCGTGTTTCTGTATCCCCTCTCCCAAGTTACCTGTATCCTGTTCCTGTTTCCTGTTCCCATCGGGTGCCGCCTCCACTGCTCCTCTACATATGAGATCTAAATAGCTCCACCCAGTATGCAAACCATGTGGACTCCCATGAATCTAGGCAACTACCAGAAATGAGACCACCGTATGCAGACCCCTGAAGCCTGAAAGCCGATGCACAAATATTTTACAAAACCAAGCTGGAAGACTGGGCAGAACAACAGATTATTGTGTGGAGCTATTTTGTCATCTTGCTATAACCACAACAGAACCCGCTCAGAGCCACCACCTAGACCTCGACGAACCAAAAATGGGAAATCTTCTACGGGACTCCTGTGAGGTTGGGGTCCCCAGCTCTGCCTTCGGGCAAAGCTGCTTGCACCTTCTCCTCTTCGTTGTCTGCAGGGAGCAGTGGCGGTGAGTGTGATCCCTCGAGCCCCCACCCAGGATGATCTAATAAAGGCTTAAAAAAAGGAGCAGAAGGTCTCCTGGCCCTTTAATTCTTCTCATTACAGATGCGGCGCGTGTTAAGCGATGTATTCAGAAATTTACCAAAACCACAATTTAAAGATTTTAATGAAGCTGTAGCTGTTCTCAGAGTCGGGAGGAAGGTGACCAAAAACGGAGCAGGGTCAGTCAAACAACAGTGCCACCCAGTGGCTATAACATTACACTAGATAAATATAGTTATATAGTTATTATGCTATATAACTATAACATTACAAAATTTTTTTTCGGTTTTACATGGGAAAAGAAAGATGATTCAAAAGAAATACGGTCGTGACAATCCAGGCAAATGTTCCGGGACTCGAAGTTGGAATACTGCTTCAAGCACAAGATGAGGGACTTTCAAAAATCCTTGCCGCGCTTCAATCAGAATTGCAACAACACTATTGCGGTAGTGCATATGGCTTCTGTATCTCTCCGCGTGTCTGCATGTATCCCTGCCCCCGAGTGTGACGTGTTTATCCCCTCCCCTCCCTGTCCCTGGAATGTTTATCCCATTGGCTGATGCTGTATGCCTCCCCTCCCCTATCCCGAGGTTTGAAAAACTCCGGGAAAGCCCCTCTCTGCCTCTTTCCCTCCTGGATTTCTGCCAAGGTTAAACTCCACCCTCCTCCGGGAGGAAAAGCAGCCTTTGGTCTTTACTTCAGTTCCGAAGGAGCTCTTCTGTCCTTCCCACTGCACAGCTAGTTAGGGAAACTCGGGAGGGATAAAAAGGGGGCTCCGTCACCCCAGAGCTGCAAACTCTGGGGTTCCCGCTCAGGAAAGGGCCGGAATCCATCCCTTGTGTTCAGGTACCTCAATTCCCACAGCAGGATTTCTGCAGTGTTCCTGCAGCCCTGGGTCTGCCTCCCCAGGAGGGTGGGAGCAGCCTCAGGAAGGTGGGAGCATTCCCGAGAGGGTGGGAGCAGTCCCAAGAGAGTGGGAGCTGTTGTTGAAAGAGTGGGAGCAGCCTCAGGAAGGTGGGAGAAGCCTTGAGAGAGTGG